>CM060844.1:56897500-57192500 GCA_030762175.1 Metallyticus violacea
GCAGAGATGAGTCGATATCTCCGTTATATTCTTCATCGGCACCGAGTTTAAAACAAAATAAAATAAACATTGAAAGAAAAAGAAAGAAAGTCTGTTTAATACTTTCAAGATGATTGGGAGATGGAATTTCTAGTAGTGAATATTGACAACAATACAGAAATGATTAATGCATGGTGTCACACGCCTTTATCAAGTGCCCATCTCCCCTTCAACATTGGTCAAATTCTAAGTTAAATTCAGGTCAAATGATTACTTTAACCTGTGATTGATTTTATTATTCAAATGTATTATTATTATTATTATTATTATTATTATTATTATTATTGGTTTTATACCAAGAAGGTATTTAGACAGTAACCACTGTCGCTGCTGTGGCAGTGCGATTGAAACACTTGTGATGTTTTAGGTGCCTGACCTTTCAGAGAGACACTGCAGAACTCAAGCGTTTCCATGCCCAAGAAGAAGCCTTGACCGCCACGGGTGGTCGAGGTCGTTGAGACGCGGAATTGTCGCGGGATGTCTAGGGTTCGATTCCCATCAGGACAATCCTCCCTGATTGAGGTTTTTTCCAGGTTTTCCTCAGGCCTCAATAAATGACAAGTGCCGGGGAGGTGCCCTAAACTTAGGCCTGCAACGCTTCCTTCCTTTAAAAAAATTCCTTTCCCAATTTATCATTTCATCTCATGTATCATCAGTGCTCACCGCCTGTGGTGCCTCAGTAGTAAAATCGAGTGCTAAACACTATATATATATCGACATGCTTAGCATTCCATCAGGCTCTATATCTGCCTATATCATTGACCTGACACTCAGGCTCGAAGCTCTGGAACAACAGCGTACAGAGTTTCACGCAGACTTATGAGACCATCTTCCCATGCTATCTAAAGAAATATCTCTCACCTGCATAGCAGTCATAGGACTGATGGTTGGTGCTAGAGCTCATTTTGTAACAATATAGAAATAAATGTATGTTAGATACTTCCACTTTATGAATAAACTATCTGGTAAATTGTTATGTACAAGAAACAACAGAAATGAAGGAGAAATTTAAGAGGAAACAATTGTGCATCTATAGACGAGACCGCAATCTGTAGAAGGTAGTAGTGTGCGCATTGGGGAAATAATTGTCTTTTAAATTGTGAGCAGTTAGATAAGTTCAACCACTCGATTTGACAAGTCTGTGCATTTTATCTGGCCGCTGTTTGTGACGGATCGGTCCTGGTGGTGTTGCGGTAACCATAATTGCCTCGTAGACCCAAGATCGCAGGTTCAATCACGGCCGGGATCGAGGGAATTTTTCGGGCGTAAAAATCCTAAGTATGGCTTTCTTCGGAAAAGAAGTAAAGCCGTGGGTCCCGTGTCGTACATTTACTGCATGTAAAAGAACCTTAAGCCTGAAAGAGTAAAATTGATCGGCCGTTTCACGCCCTAAATAGAATAGGAAGCTGAAGACCTGAGATGTTAAAGAGCGTCCGTAAATAAAACGAATGAACAATTGCTTGTGAGGAGGATGCGTGTTAAAAAGTTACTACCACATATAGCAAGTTTTGCATTGCTGCTGCCGAATAGATGCTAAGTCACTTTCCCTGGGTGGACCAGGTGATTGGAAATGTAAAAAAAGCGCTCCTGAAAGAATGACGGAGTACTTACGATTGAAGCCTGCAGCTGTGCATTGAGTACTTAAAACAATGAAAAGTGTTATTGTCAGAAAGTGAAGCAGCATTCATTAAAGTTGCCAAGAAACTTTTTTTTTTCAGATAAATGGTTATATTAGAGAAGTTTTGGTTTTCTTCCAGCCGAAAAGTCGGTCCTGTGGTGTAGTGGCAACCGTATTTGCCTTTTATACTCAAGATCGCGGTTCAGACTCGGCCAGGATCGATGGAATTTTTCGGGCGTAAAATCCTGGCTTCCTTCGGAAGGGAAGTAAAGTCGCGGGTCCCGTGTCGTACATTTACGGCACGAAAAAGAACCTCAAGGCTGAAATAAGAGGCCTCTGAGCAAAATTCGTCGACCGTTTCACGCCCTGCATTGAATGACACGCTGATGGCCTCAGATATTAAAGAGCGTCCGTAAATAAAACAAAATCAATCCAGCCGAAATCGATTCCTTTGAGAAATCGGGCTAGTTTAGTTGACAGTATTAAACTAATGAGAAAAGTAATTTATAATTTGGATAGTTTTTGGAGAAACTGGATAAAACAAAACAAAAAAAAAAGAGTTGGTACTAGAAAAAAGTACAGTTCCACATTATGTTTAATAGTATATGTTCTCTCTGAGGGAAAAATACTCCTTGATTTTTCTAAAAGACATTTTTTATTTTAAATATGCTCCAATTTCCCCTGTAGAAGTTGAGATGCTTCAAAAGTATAAAACTATGCTGGCAGATAATTTACAATATTTACTTTTGATAGCTTACATGTGCAAAGTATTGTACATTACAGCTCATTACTGAAAACCCATTGGTAAGTTTAAAAAAATAAGATATAAATTGTGTATTTAAATGCATTTATTGTATTCTAAACCTGTTTATATAAATTGGATTTTATGATTAAATAAATTCATATCTTTGTGTAAAGTACAATCCATTTCTATAGGTTATAGGGCATTTCTGGACGATTTCAGGTTAAATGCATAAAATTAAGAGCATTTCTGACAAATTTGTAGGTTATAAAACCCTAACCCTAGTTGTGAGTAATATTTTATACTTAATTAACATTCTGGTTAGTGTATGCAAATGAGAGTTGTAAAAAACCAACTAATATACCGGGTATCCCTGGATTGAACCGACAAAAGTAGAAGTAGTAAACATACAGCCTACAAGTTCAAAATTCTGCGTAAGAGCATAAAACATAGTAAATGTCTGCACGTCACTGACCTGATGATAACATATAGCCATGTCTAGTGCTTAAGTTCATTGCACTCTGTAAAAAAGATTATTATTATTATTATTATTATTATTATTATTATTATTATTATTATCATCATCATCATCATCATCATCATCATCATTAGTAATAAATAATGAGCCTAAAATACACAATACATAATTGGAAAGAAAACTTAGTTTATAATGAAAATAATAATAATAATAATAATAATAATAATAATAATAATAATACTCTATAGCACCATAATTTTTTTTCAAATATAATTTTAGATACCTCTTCTTCAAAGGCAAGAGTGCGGCGCATTCTTCTTGAACCATTTATTTTGTTATTAGTAATTTAAAAACGAAGGATAATAAAATCAAGGCTAATGTTACCTAATAGGAAACCTTTTCAGCAATTTGAAACGAATCTTTAATGATAATGCGTTTACAATGTATCGCCAATGTACGAATTATACAGACAATAGACTGTCCAGTACTAAAAACATAAATTATTTTTCCATACGATCGAGAAGGTTGTGCTTCAGATAAAAAGTATATGTGCATACTCTCGGAGACGGAACAATGTTTAAAAAACGAGAAAACCCATATTTTACAATTTATTCTGTATCATCACTACATTTACCTTATTACCCGAGCAGGAATGAAGATTGTGAAGAGAAATCATATACACAGATGTTGATTTAATAGCGACTTATGGATACAAATATCCAACTTCAAAAACGCACCATAACACTGAATTAAGGCAGTGTAGACAATAAGTTCCCTATTTCAAAAAATTTTATTGTGTTCACTCTCTATAAATACTCCAATTTTGTCGGTTTAATTCACGGAATTAATGAACTTGTTGACCAAATATATTTATAGAGTGTGTACGAAAGGGTTCTGTGTTAACCCCTTAGCACGTAACCGCAGTACCTGGAAGAGCCTAGGAACAGGGCTGCAGAAAAAAGAGAACAACCGAAGCCAATAGTGAAAGTGATACCAAACTAACTTGGCACTTGAACCTTCTAGTTAAATTGTGTTAAACTTGTAAAATAAGAAACATTATAGACTTAACAAACTCATAGGGACAATAGCTCATGTGGGCTAGCTCATCATATGAGAAATCAATGAGCCCCTTCTTGCAGAGGCTCTAGCCCTGAATGGGACATAAGTGACTAATGCATTCATACTAAAGAGAGTACTTGAAAAGTCTTACTAATAAAATGAACAGAAGAGAAACAGAGAAAGAAAAACAGAGCAGTTCATTGACTTCTCACAGCGTGGTCCACTACTGTAATACTACAGGATTTTTTTTTTTTTTTTTTTTTTTATACAGCTCAGTTTATCAGTTCTTATAAAAGTAAGTCATTCCATCTATAGATTTCGCGAGTCTTTAAATTGTCTTAGAAAATGTTTCACTTGTTTTTCTTGAGACACTGATCCATCTCCATTTTTAAATTCAATTTTATCTTACTAATTTAGCTCTCTATTGCTTAATTTGTATGTCAGATGTTCCACTGTATGTGTTTCTTGAAAACGTGAACTAATTGTTATTATTATTATTATTTATTTATTTGTTTGTTTTTTTTTTCATGTTCTGCTATCACGGTTTAAAATCAAGAATCGTGGTATTGTTTATTTATTGTTTATTGTTTATTTATTGTTTATTTTGGAATAACGGAAATACATTGTTGCATGAAGCACTTGTATTTGCGTTAATCCAGTCGGCCTGCCATTTTAAAGTATTTCTGTAATTATGACATTTTTAGGTTTCCTTTCCTTTTGAATGCTACTTTTCCGAATGACTACCGCTTCTTCCTCAGCCAGTAGAGTAACCCATCAACTATCCAAAGTTCTTAATGTTTACTTTTCTTCTTTTTCGTTGTTTCTGCTGTATCATACAGCGCATTTAGGAGTGCTAGGTGTTAGGTACTTGTCTGTAGACATGTACTGATATTGCTCTATCCTCTATCATGATTTTTATTTCTTCCAAGATGTCAAGTGTTCTTAAAATTTCAATTTTTTCAAGCTTGATTGTGGTGCATTCACTATGTAGTTTTGCTATTTATTCTATTAATCAGTTCTCTATTTTTAATACAACAGCTACAGCTCCAATTTTGTTCTCATATCTTCTTCCAATGGTTAATACATTCATCGTCCATGTTAAGCATAACAACTAAACTTAAGTGGAGATTATCAGCTGAAGAAACATAGTACTGCATTACCACGTGCTTTCCAGAATTGACTTTAGCGCCAATAATGTATTTCGAAGTTACTAATGATAATTGTATAATATACGAAAAGCGTAACATAAAATATACAGAAGAGGCGCGTATTTGTACTAACAGAAAATGTGATAAGGTTCAATCGTAAATCACATGTTTTCATTCTTTGATATGGGAATACATATATACGATCAGTCTGTCATAATTGTAGCTTACAATTAAATGTAGGGATAGAATGAATTTTAAATTTTCTCGAATCCAATTTATAAAATATTCTCAAATTCTAATCCCTTGAATCCTTCAAATAAGAAAAAGAAAAGGAAAAAACTTTTACTTTAAATTAAATGTTTTAATTGAAATAAAATTTAAAATCAACGTTTATGGAAAAACAAATTTAAGAGTACAGTTTCCAAAAAATGAATCACATTTATGAAGAAGATGAAAATGCAATGTAGCAAATGAAGTAGATACATAATTTAAACTTTTGAGTCTTGAGGTTCAATGACATTTTCTCAACATAATCTGAGAAAAACAGTGTTTGACATTTTTAAATAAGAAAAGTTTCAAACCCTTTTAAATCAAAGCAAGTATAGAAACAAATTGTTATTTCAAGAGTTAATGTTGATAAATATTTAACATGGAACAGTAAATACTTCCTAGAGAGTAGTAAAATTACAAAATGTATTTATTTTAAAAGTTAACAAGAACACTAACGATTTCAGGACCATCTAAAATAATCAGAAGCTTTTCATTAAGAGTTTTACTTAAAAATACTTGCATTTGAAGTCGCTATGAGTATAGCCTATGTCAACTATACTGGATAGTCTTTCTGGCATTATTGTCAACAGTAGTATGATTGTAGGCTTTTTAGAGACTCTCATCAAATGTAGATATGTTTTACTATGCTTCCACATTTAAAGATGTCCGCAGATAGTGGAAGCAAGATTTGTACTTTAAAGATTTATTTCTCTTTAAAAGATCAACTGTTTACAGTCCGAAAGATTCCACTATATGCGGACTCAAGACCGCCACAAGATAATATTGGTAATCTGAGTTCTATAGAGGTTGCAACAATAATTTTTTTTCTATTTTATTACTTCTGTTGAACGTCAAAGGAGCTAAAACTTATCTTAAAAGTTTTATAATGTTCTTCTTCAAAAGATGTTAGTGACGAAATTTTCGAGAAGATTCGAGTTTTCTAAATTAGAATATTTTTAAAGACTCCTTGGATTCGAGAATTAGATTTTCTGATTCCTAATTGAAACATTCAAAATTTGTACTAAAGATATAGCTGGTTACGATGTTCAATTTATTTGTAAATACTTTATTGAGGCAATTGACAAATAACGACCATGTTGCACCATTCTCGATCAAATCTGTGCTGATCGAGGTTTACTGAAACGTGATAAAACTTTGACCGCGGTGAAATTGTAGTTGAGGCGCATCAGAGTTAATTCTCGTTCAACGAATCGTCATCAGCTGACCGGGCGCTAGGTTTTACTGAACGATCACGATTCTATAATAATTGTTTAAAGGAAAGCATTTAACGTTACAGTCAAAGAGGTTGTAGTGCAATTACAATCTCTTTTTCTATACCACTTTGTTTTTGTTTTGTGTTTGATTAACGAAAATGGAAAGCAAATGATCTTCAAATTTTTCTCAGCAAGAGATATAAACATTCTATTGAAACTTCCTATCTCATATTCCAATAAACTGGAAAATAAAAAGTCTATTCAGGTTCTTTAAAGGAAAAGAAGGAGGCATGGAATGATTTGGTTATGCATTTCAACATTACACCAGGTGAGTTATAATTCCAAATAAATAAATCACTATTTGTTAAAAACAGCGTGAGTCGTGAAGTGTTTAGTTCTATTCATGGGTGAAACAAGGTGACTGCGGTTAATAGGAAAATCTGACCTCTCAGCATTTCATTTACTAGCCACACACTGTATCCTGTGATAGCTGGAATCTTTCTTCAAATTTCCTATTTCCATACTCTTCAAAAGTGTCACCTCTTTTCGCAATGATCCGGCTCTGATGTGGTCCCGATTTAAGTAATCCATGTAATCGTCCTCAAAGTCTTCAATAAAATCAAAACGGGCAGCCAATTTGTATAACTTGGCCGCAATCAACGGAATTGATCGGTCCAGCACCCGCAGTCAAAGTTGACCATAATCAACTATCTCGTTTAACTTTGATCATTGTCTGAACACCGAAAAATCGCATGACCACCTTCAAACATTGATTGAGAGTGGTGCACATGGCCATGAGTCTTGCATCCTAAAAGAGAATTAAAATGTATTATCTTCGATAAACATAAAAAACAGACCGTCAGATTATTTAGCTTTAAAGGTTTAGAAAAAATCGCAAAAGCATGAAAAATATTTCGAGCATATTACATTTTTTTAAAGAACTGTAGTATTTGTTCATTTAAAAGGATGTTTATTCTTAAGATTTTATGACTTTCAGGATAGACGTAACCAAACAAAATTTCCTTATTAAAAATTCTTTAAAATAGTATTACTATAATAATAGATACTTTTATTTCTAAACAACCTAGGCTGTGATTATTATATATAATTTGGCAAAATAACCAGTCACAAAAACTTCTATGATCATCATGGTATGTATTTAAATACTATGTGTTGTTTCTTGTAGATATTGTTTGGGGATCAACATATTCCCAGGATTATCTTAATCGTGATTAATTTTAGTATTACTTTGTGCTATTATTAAATATGTAGACACATATAAGGTAAGATCCAAAATTTTCCGGCCTGGTGTAGTTTCTGGATAGACAGTGGTAGATAAACTAAAAGCAAAATCTCTTTTTTTTTTTTTTTTTTTTTTTTTTTTTTTTTTTTTCCTTTTATGGGTATCGTCCCGCATTGGTCGTCCTGTACCTAAATATTTAGGGGCTGATATATACAGAATGTTCCTGGACCGCGCTAAATTTTTTCAAGTTATACTCTCATGTACTTTCAAGGTACACATATCATATTGGGAGCTTCAGGAAACGGCTGAATTAAACGTTAAGTACCTTTAATGTTCTGTAATATTTTCATTACCGAATATAAACAAGGAGTATGTTATCTTAAAGGGATTCTGAATTTATGAATTTAGTTCAGTTGACATGAGTAAAGTGTTTACGCACTGATATTGAAACAAAGGGGCAATTATGCATACGAAATATCTGTACCATGTTCTCAGTAGTCAGTTATTGATGGTTGTTAAATAAACTGCTGCTTTTACCCAACCCTTATGGCATATTTTGAGCTGCCTATTCCGGAAAATTATACACCAATTCTGGCACACCGTGTAATTTGTCCTGCTTTGAGTAGCGGCTTTACTTTTTTTTTTTTTTTTAAGATTGGTATCTATGTTTTATAAATCTCAGTTATATCTTGCTTCCTATTGAAATTATTTTATGCTTGAACATTTCAATGACCTTGTAATTATGTGATAATGGGACCGCTGTGCTACTGTGTTTAGAAGTAAAGGTCGTGACCCGTTTGTAGAATTTGTTCCGCTACTGCACAGATTTTACTGTTTGATCTAATCTGCAATGACTTATGTTCATTTATGCTGCGCGTCCCAACATGGACACAATTGTGCACGATGAGATACTATAATTAATATGGGGTCACCTATCCTTTATCTATTTTAGGTATTTTTTAAGCTTTTTGATGGGTACAAAAGGCTTTTAATAAAGGAAAAGTTTTAGAAAAATTCCATTTAAAGTTTTATGTGGTTTTATTTGTCTATAAGATTAGGCTTGGCATTACTGAGTTTACCAAAGACGAGACCTTTTGTAACTACATAATCTGATATATCTATGGAAAATTTATTTACAGCAAGTCAAACGTAATCAAGAAATTGAAGCAAGTGAATGTGTAGTAGTCAAATTAAGCGGAGTTGTAGATATAACTCATGAAAAATCAATTTAAACTTTAAAGTATGGAAAGTGTCTATTTTTTTAATCATATTGTGACCTGTATGAAAAATTGGATTCTCTACTACAACCGCAAACGATCTGCATAATGACTAAATCTCGATAAAGCACAGAGGTACTTTCCAAAACCAACACCAGCTGCTGTTAAATGCACTACAACCTTCTGCATCGTGATAGAACAGCCAGCACCAGTCAATAGAAAAGCACCTATTTTTCTACATGATAGCGCCCAGTCACATCTCGCAAAAAACACTCCAGATGTTAAATAAACTGGGATATAAATCATTTTCTCGTCCAGAATATGCAGCATATATAAAGTATAAAAAGAATAGAGTCTTCAGTAATCAAGAAGCTGAGATGACATTCACAAAGTTTGTCTCTAGAAGCCAGTTTTATCGAAATGGTATAAACAAACTTGATACTATTTGGAAAAAAATTATAAATGCAGATTGTGCTTATTTTGATTAATAACGTTTCTTTTTAAGTTTATTTGTGATTTATTGAAGTTTAAGCTACAAAAAAATGTTATTCTTTTTCGAACAATCTATCATTTAAAGGAAACTGTTCTTTCACACTAGCCTTATGTAGAACATAAGTTGGAAATAAAGAATCAGGCTTGAAAAATTCGAGTCACGATCGAGATTTGAACCACGGATCTTCTGCCTTCCAGGCTGACGCTCTAACGAACTAAGTATAAACTACCATTTCCTCCTCCAAGCACGGAACCGCGAACTTGTAATGCTACAAGTACTGATAACCCAGGTTTCTAGTTTAACCACCAGCTATACAAGGGTTTATGTATACAGAGTGAATCACCTAAAACGTACATCACAAATATTTCAGAAATAGATGATATTGATGTACTGCTTTTACAGAATTGAAGCTTAGGGAGGGGTTCATAATTGTAATCCATGCACAAATGTTAATAATTATTATAACATGTATTTCTTGAATAATTAATTTTTTTTCAAATGGAACAATACCTATTGCCATCAAGAAAATAAAACTATAGGAAATTACAATGTCAGTGGTGTTTTTTGCAAAATTCTAATGCAAGAATTTACGAGTTATCGTAATAATAAACATTTTAAATATCTATAGTCTGCTACATTTAATTGCATAGTTACTGGGCTCCGATGTATGCATGTTTACTTTTCCTATTTATTGTGTGTGTGTTTTTATTTTCTGAACTTCCAAGAAAACAAATTCAGCATTAGTACTTATGTGTTTTTACTGTACCGTGTGTCACCATTCTCTGACCACTAGCTACAATAAAAGATTCCAATCTGCCATGTAAACATTACTGCCCATGTTGTAGCATTTCAGCAAAAGTTTCAGGACAAGCAGCTGTAATATGTCGTTCATATCTGCTGGTGTAGTCGGTATGTCCTTTTAGACAGTGTCTTTTAACTTTCCCCGCAGAAAAATGTCTAAAGGAGTCAAATCTGGTGAACGGACAGGCCAACATACAGCTTCCCTTCGTGCAATCCAACGATTATGAAACAATAGGTGAAGACAAGCGTAGTATGTCAATAGGGATAGCTTTCACCGTACATGTTAAAAGAAAGAACAGTATTATTTCTACATTCTACAATGTCGACTTTTTCAGCATTAGTAAATACCGTTTTCCATCACGTCCTACTTCAAGAACTATGAAAAGCTCTGCCAAGGAAGTCCCGATGCAATCAGTGTAAAGGAAATAATATATAAATAAACACATGAATACCGTAGCCTATAATAGGCGAGAAATTAGTTTATGATTGACACTTGGGCTGGGCTTATGCTTGCCACTCAGCTGGCCAGAGGGTTGTCTCATCGTTGACCAGGTAACAAAAAGGCATTATCGGCAGAGGCATGACATCATCGGCATTGCCATAGTTAACAGTTATCGGAAATTACGCAGTAGCAATGCATTCTAGAAGAAGTAGTGAACGTTTTATAATAAACTTTGGTGGTTCCAGTGATTTTATTGACAGTGATGGTGAACATAGTGAAACAGAAACGGAAATCAACAGCAAAGAGGAGCAGGGAGAAGATGATGATGATCTTGGAGTGCAGCCGTTGGAAACGGACAGCGAATGACGGGATGTGGCAACAGCATGCTGGCGTGGCCATGTGGCAGTAGAAACGTCAATCACAAGATAATTTCTCGCCTAAGCAGTTAAACGTGGCAGACAATTATATGTATTTAAAATATTCATATTACGATAGCTTGCAAACCACTTGCATTAGAATCGTGCAAAAACACCACAGAATTTCTAATTTCTTCTAGGTTTATTTTCTTGATGCCAATAGGCATTGTTCTATTTGAAAAAAATGTAGATCTAAGACAAGGATGTAAATTAAGCCCAGTTCTCTTCAATCTATTTATTGATGATGTTTTAGAAGAAATTAGTAAAGGTAATGTACATTCGCCAACTATAAATATATAGAGATGCTGGGCCTGCTCTTTGCAGATGATTTGGTAACAGGTTCTTTAATAAGCATGGGATTAAAACGATCACTAGAAACTACAGGCACATTTTGGGGGTAGAATGGTGTCTCGAGGTAAATAAAAATAAATCTAAGATTATGGTGATGAAAAAAAGCTTCAAATTAAAACAGGAAAAATGGTGATAGGAGGGCTCAGAAATTAAAGTTGTCAAAAAAAATGGTTATTTACGTGTTAGATTGTCTAGTAATGAGAAATGGAGCAATCAAAAAAGAAAAGCAGTAACAGAAGGAAAAATAGCCATGAGTGTAATCAGATCTTGTGAAAATAAAATACCCAAATGCAAGTAAAATGGTTAGAGAGAATAGTGGAGAGCAGAATGATGTATGGAATAGAACTTTGGGGGCCCAATGGAGGATGGAAAGGGATAAACGCGATAAATAGACTCTATGGTAGAAATGTCCTAGGCTTACCTAGATCTTCACCTAATGAGGTTGCTCTAATGGAACTAGGAAGACTGGGCTATAAAAGTAAGGTTATAGAAAGAGTACTGAAATATCGGTATAGTATAGGGAGACTAGAGGAGGAGAATGTCAACAACCAGTGCTTGGTAATACAAGGTAAAATTAAGCGAAACAAACTTGGATATCTAAAATCCAAAATATTCTACAAGAAGTGGGCATGGGAACAATATGATACAAGGGAGAAATATTGGGGAAAGAATTTTGGGAAGAGATAGTAATAAGAATTGAAGATATTGAAAAACAGAAATATGAGCAAATCTTAATGCCAACAAAATCTCTGAAATTATATAGCACACTAAAAAATGTATGGTAAGAGAACGTTGTATTGAATCCTGTGATAAGGCAGGGAGGGAAGGATTGGCATGGTTTAGAACAGGATAAATGTATTTAAGTCGGATAGGAAATGGATGCATAAAGGGGAAATTGTATATGTGAAGAAACAGATAGTACTTGGCATTGCATATTAGAATATAAGCAAACCAAGTTATGGAGAGAACAGTTCCTAACGAAAGTGGGAAAATTTACCAAATGAAATAAAAAATAGAAGCATTTTAAATTTAAAATCAGACGAAAATATTAAGGAACTGGTAGGTGTTAAGGTTGCAGAATATAAATAATTGCAAAAAAGAATGAAATGTTAAGATGCTAAAGTAGTAAAGAAATGAACAAGGTAAATAATGAGAATTTAGTTCAACTTATAACAAGTAGGAATAAAAAATACA
The DNA here is from genome assembly GCA_030762175.1 of Metallyticus violacea. NCBI lineage: Eukaryota > Metazoa > Arthropoda > Insecta > Mantodea > Metallyticidae > Metallyticus > Metallyticus violacea. The sequence goes on from CM060844.1 coordinate 56,910,226, forward strand.
AATAATGACAGTGTTCATATGAAAATGACACCAGTAGATGTAAAATTTGTCTGTATTGAAAAATTCTTTGTTTCATACTATGTCGAATTTCCCGTCTTTCCGTTCTTGAAAACGATTTTTACTTCTTCTAATTGTTTTCCAGACTTCACTTTTACAAATACTAGCACACGAGAAACCTAATACAGTTTGCTAAAACAATTGCCTTACAATTGTTTGGTTATGTCTACCTATATTGAACATGGAACGATGAGGCCAATAACCTGCATTATGCCTACAAGTTCAACATAAGGAAATGTGACATAGTATAATCCAATTGAATGACTTGTTACTGAATATTTCTGCCAAAACGTAGAGCAAGTGTGTGATATTCTTGAATTACAACAAAATTGCTAGTGTTAAGTGTCGGTATACATTACTTTAATACTATTCAAACTGCTAAGCCATAAGTTAAAATGCTTGTCAAATTTAACCTGTAAACTTGCTTGATATGGTTTACTATTTTCCATAAACATAATTTTTATATTCCCTTTTCATATCTGTCTTTTGATTAAACTGGAGTTAATTTAAGGAGGTCAGGTACGTGGTCCACCCTGCCTGATAGAGAAGTGCCGTTCTGCGATCTAGGGAGCCGCGTGACATGCGACCAGCGGAGTGCCGGCATGCTGATCACATGCCCTCGTACATTACTGCCCTCTATCAATGAAGTCGTAAGACGGAGATAAAGGAAGCAGAGGTTGCTGCGGCTGGCAAAGGCTCACTCCATTACTTTAGCGCCATTGAGAAGAAAAATGTTTTTAATCTGTTATTTATCGTCGCTTTGACAGCATTGGTCTTCTCGCGATGTCTGTAGATTGGGCGTGAATATGTACGTGTAAGTTTTTAGTTATGAATGGGATGAAATGAATTAATGATGGCGCAAATCAGTTCGGAGTCCTTGCCGCCTTAAAGCTATCTGGCATTCACCTTCTCAGGAAACACCCAGGGGAAAAAAAAACATTACCCCCATAGAGTTATCTAATATTTATTTTGAAAGCTCTAGATAATTACCTGAATGGTTTTCCCTTTTTCAACAAGTTATTTATTGCAGTTTCAAATTTTTGTAGAATGAGCGCGATTGTGGATCCTGTAATAAGCATAATGTATGCACACATCTTCAATTTATATTACAATAATCAACCAAAATAAAGAAATTCAACACGCACGAAACAAAATATTACACATAAGTACCTTTAGTGTACTCGTTTCAAAATTTCGAACTTGCCCACTTCATAAAAAATGAGACTATAAAGTCGTTTTGAAAATAATCAATATAGTTCCGAAATAAGCTGTTACTGTAATATTAATTATTATAATATGACCCAAAATAAATTACTTTTCATCCTGCAACTGACTGACATTTTTTTTTATTCTATCTAAATTTAAACAGCAGTCCAATTGCCGGCAACGATAGAAAACAAAACAGTTGATAATAATAAAATATCTTTAAAATTTAAATATAAGTATAGCAAAACTGTCTTTTGAAATTATTTAAGTGGTTGGGAGTCAGAGGATGATAACTTACATTTTAACTCAAAATGGTTTTAAACTTCTCTTTCAACATGTAAATTGATGTGTATATTGTGTAAAATAATTTTACTTTTAATGGATAATTATTCAAACTGCCGAGTATTGAAATGAAAGCCTGTTCTAAATGGTAACAAGACCTCAATTTCAGCATAGAATATCTATACAGTTTTAATAACAAATAACGCTGATAGGCGTAAATATTCAGGTCACACAAAAGGAAAAATAATGTGTTCTAATTTATAGAAATATGGATATCAGTGTGACCTTGCAGCGGTATTTTTATATATAATGGAGGTGTTTTATTAAAATATGTGAAATATGTGGAGGGAAATTTTAAAAAAGAAAATTAATTTGAATGGTTGTATCACATCTCAGGGGTAAATAATAATTTTTCCCTCTATGACGATGGTTTCCACTGACTTACTGCTCCGACTCTAGCTGGAATTTTTGTTATCCATAGATAACAGAGAAAGGGATATTACACGGATTGGACTAGTAAGCTAGTAAACTGACGCTACACTCTCGCGGGAAACCTAGCAGAGTTGCACACTGGACCCTCTCCCTAGGAACTCAACTAAAAGACTTATTTCGCTGGTCAAGCATACAGTCTTCACCCCTCAAGGAAGTATCCCAGGGTGTATTGTTGACAAAACAAAAGAACAGGTTTTCCGTCCTCAATTCAGGTCAGCCTACTAGCCCCTTGGTTCTGGGCTCTGGTTGTAGGTATCAAGGGGACAACACAGTTTCCTAAAACCAATTTTATTACTGCCCTTTGACTATAAAGAACACATATAAACTAGCAATTATTAATATCTAAAATAATAATAATCTTACAGCTATGAATGTATATACAGATTACTTGATAATTATTAATTAATTTCTTATCATTTATAACCTAAACCAATTATTTCAGTTTCAAACTGAGGCGAAGAATAATATTGTCTGGCATTATAGAGCACCTATAATTTTAAAAAGTGTAAAATTACTGTCAATTAAAAATGGATCTATAAAATGTATGACCATCTTCGATTATCTAATCAATTTTTCAATGCTGTGCTCTCGTAGAGCATTTTATATATAAAGCTGTGTGTGTGTGTGTGTAGTGGGTATCGAACCAGGGAAAACGGTAACTCCCCTAACGCGTTTGAGGCTGGTCCAGGACGTAAAAAAGACAACACCTACAACGCTATCGATTTCAAGCTGCGACGCTGAGAGATAATCTTAACAATATGCCTGGACAAGGGAATCCCTCTTACTCGCGGTTACTCCAATGACGTCATTATTTGCAATGGAAATCCCTAGCGGCGCATAAACACACAGCGCTTGGCTCTTGCACTCCAAATAGGATCGAAAGGTATATGTGTCATGGGAAGAAAGTAGGTCGTGCGTGGGGGTGAGGCAGTAAGGGAAGGAAGAAGAATAAAATCCATACATTGGATAGTAAACATCTCCCTGCAGATAAACAACGCATTTTCTTTCTTCCATAAGCATGCTTTTCAAGCACAAAGCAAAACATCTGCTATGAATAACAAAAGTGAGTTAGACGCATACAGCGATAGTCAAGAAGTTCCCGAGATTGTAAGATGCCTCACTTGAAGTGCGGGGGGGGGGGGGGGGTATCTGGATAAAGTAAGCTAAGACCATCGCCTTGTTTTTTTGTTTTTTTTAAGGGGCGGCCCCACACCCGCCAACCCCGGTGGTGATCATCCGCAGAGGTTACATCGCCTCCCCATGCAGTTAGTACCTAAGCATGCATGAGGGATGCAGGTTAATAAGAGTACTTGCAGGTGATGGGTCGGGTTCTGCTAAAGCACCCCGATTAGTAACTGTTAGTGTGAAGCGTGCTGGCATGCATAGCATGCGAGCGTGTCAAAAGTGATTCTCGGGCATCATCCATGACACGACCTGAACGATGCCCAAGGGTTAGAACGTGAGCCTGAATGAGCATGTTAAATGAGTTGTTAATCGCTTAGTTCGCTACATATGTTAGTATTAATGCCATGAGTAATGAAATGGATCATTTGTTATTTTCATGCATGGGTCATATGATATGTAATGGTGGGGGAGGGATTTTCGTCGTCTTCTTACTGTAAGGAGGTGAATAGTCCATGGGGAGTTGGCTTGAGGTTTCGTTGTTGTAGACGAATCTTGGTGAGGCTTACAGAAGAGCTTGGGATCCTGAAAGAGATCTGAGATGTGTGTTAATCAAATTGGGAGCTTTGCAAAGTAGATTCTCGCATCTATGGCTGAGTCATCTTTGTGCAATGTTCGGTCGAATAATGAAAGCGGTCTCATGTTTATCTTGAGAAGTGTCATATTTTCCTAGATTCATAGCACTGGGCAACAAAAAAATAATTTTTGAATGTTTCGAGCAGTTCATGAGGCAATTCCTATTAATTTTGGGTTGAGAAAAACAAATATGACAATGAAACATTTTTATTAGCTCTAGTTTCTATGTTATACACAAGGTGGAAGTATTACATATTAACGGATTGAGAGAAAAGGATACATTTTAATTACATACATGCTAACAGCAATGAAAGTGCATTTGATTTTTTTTAACTGGTAATTACATGCTAAGAGTTCTAAATTGCTGGAAAAATACTTCCTTAGATAGTCGTGTCTGAAGAGAATCATGTGGTGGCCTATTGACTTCGTCGTCTTTTAGCTTGCCTCTTGTGATGGAGTTCCGCAGAATCCCTATACAAAGACCAACAGTAATCCGCAAGCATTACTTCATTCCAACGGCCCTGATATCTTTGTTCCATAACAGAAATGTGCTGATGGAATCTCTCCCCATGTTCATCACTAACAGCTCCACAACTAGGAGGGAAAAAGTCTAGGTGGGAGTGGAGAAAATGGATCTTAAGGGACATGTTGCATCCAAGGTTACGGTATTTTTGCAAAAGCACTGTCACCAAATGCTTGTAGTTGTCATCTCTTTTGTAGCCTAAAAATCCCTGAACAACACCCTTGAAGGCTTCCCAAGCTTCCTTTTCTTTCCCCTCCAAAACTTGGTAAAATGCAGGATCCTTTACAAGTTCTCTTATTTGTGGTCCGACAAAAATGCCTTCCTTAACTTTTGCATCACTTAATTTCGAAAATTTCTCTCTGATGTACTTAAAGGCCCGTCCCTCTCGGTTCATAGCTTTGACAAAGTTTTTCATCAAACCCAGCTTGATATGCAGGGGTGGAAGAAGAACGTCTTTTGGGTCCACAAGAGGCTTGGCAACGACATTTTTCTCGCTAGGGTGAAGATTTCTTGCAGGCCAGTCTTCTTTAATATAATGCAATTTCCTATCTCTACTGTCCCACATACATAAGAAGCAGCAATGCTTTGTGTAACCCAGTTGCATTCCTAAGAGTATGGCAATAACTTTTACATCACCACAGATTTTCCATTTGTGTTCATGATATTTAATTGAGTCCAAGAGAGATTTCATATTTGCATATGTCTGCTTCATGTGAACAGCATGACCAACAGGAATAGATGAAAGAAGGTTCCCGTTGTGAAGTAACACAGCTTTCAAACTAAGCTTGGAGGAGTCTATGAATAGCCTCCATTCAGTTGGATCATGGTTCAAATTCAAAGACTTCATCAAGCCATTAATGTCGCAACAAACAATATGATTATTTTTCTTCTCAAAAAAAGGGAAGCAGTTCCATGTGACGTTTTCTGTACTGTGAGATTCTCACATCACTTTGGTGAAGATTCCATTGCTGTAGTCGAGACCCAAAAATTTCTGCCTTCTCCTTTGACAGGCCAAGGTCTCTAATGAGATCACTCAATTCCGCTTGACTCAGTCTGTGCGGTTTATCATCTTTTCCCTCAAAATCAGGGTAATGGGATGTAGAAGGCTTGTTTGGTTCTTCTTGTTCCACACTGTCTTCATCTTCTACTTCAAACACACAATTTTCGGGTGGAGTAGGAACTGGTAAACTATCCGAATGTGGAATGGGTCGAATAGCAGATGGAAGATTCGGGTACTGAACTGTTCTTCTTTTCTTCATAGACAATGCTGCCTTTATAGGTGGAGTCAGGCAGAAATAGTAGTCATCTGTATGGTTTGTAGGCTTCCGCCAAATCATAGGCACAGCGAAAGCCATACATCGCTTCTTCTTTTTCAGCCATTCTCGCAGTGTAACTGAACATGCGTTGCAACATATATGTGGAGCCCAAGACTTATCCTGGTCCCCTACTTTCATACCGAAATAATACTGACAGGCAGTCTTTACAAGAGGCGTCAAATTGCGTTTCTGTGAGGAAAATGTTATTTCACCACAAATATAACAAAAGTTATTCACCATATTTACACATTTTCGTGGCATTTTTACAAGTTTTACACTAAAAAAGCACTCGCGAACCAGAAATTTTGCATTAATTTGAGTAGAAACTACATGTAATTCACAGTCACAGCAACAGTATCTCTGTTTATGACTTACAAACAGCTGAAGAGCATTTGTGTTTTGTTATTTGACAGGTGTGCCAACTCCCAAAAATTCCCCCAAATTTAAAATCTTCACTCTAAAAATGAAATGTCACTTTACCTTCAAAACAAGAGCTAATCTATCATTTTTATGGTGATTTTTGAATTCAGCAGATGGAAATACATGTAAATTCACTATTTTTAAGTCCGAAACATTTTCATTGTTGCCCAGTGTAGTTAGAGGGCTACGGTATTTCTCAATTTTGGTGTAGGTGTCAGCGGCAAGTTTTTTAATGAATTCTTCAATAGTGTGTACGTGCAGCTCCTTGTGAATAATAGAGGAGGGGGCAAGTGGTGGTACCTTAGCTATAATTTTGAAAACTTTATTTTGGAAACTTTGGAGTTTCTTTATATGGCTGGGTGCAGCATACCCCCAGACAGGGTCCGCGCATGTGATGAGTGTTTTATATAGTGTGAGGCCGAGGTGTAGTTGTAGTGTATTATTGTAGTTTATAAGGGGGTAAAATGTGCATAGTTGTGCATTGACTTTGTGGCGTACGGTGTCTATTCTTTTCAAGTAAGTCCCTGGTCATTACTACTTTTTTATTTTATTTTATTTATTTAATGTTAGTAGTTTTTACATTTATTTTCCATCTATGAGAATTTGGAAGTTTTGACTCAGCCTCTTCTACGGCTGCCGGCGCGATGCGGCGGCTGAGTGGTGGTCCAACTGTTTTTTTGTTTGTTTTATTTTTTAAATTAAATCTTCAAACTCAAGTAAATATTGTCCAATACATCGCAACACTGACATTCGTTGAGCTACTGAGGACCAACTAAATACTGGAAATGTCAAATAATGGGATTCAAAACATTTCTCAGAGACATCCAGGATCCGGAGGATCTTGACCTGCACCCTCCGCCATGCTGATGCAGCAGCACCACATTCTAAACGATGGAGTATGGTATCTTGAAGGTCGCAAGCATCACAGTTAGGAGATATCTTCATTCCAATACGATGTAGACGCTCATTTGTAGGGAAGATATTATTCACCAGTTGGTACCAGACACTCCGTTGGTAAGTGTTGAGTGCAGGATGTCGAATGTTGGACCAGATTCGACGCCAGTTGTATACTGGGTGTTGGAGAACTACTTTGGAAGCCGGTAATTGAAATAACCAGGCAGTATACAAGTCTCTGGTTTTCGGTGGCTGGCCATGTAGGTCGACAGGACAGTATGCGATTAACTGAAGTAGCTTCTTCACCTGGGGTGCCTGAATCGGCAACCCTCGAAGATCTGGTGGATTCTTGAGACGGTGTTCCGACAACCACTGGGTGAGAAACTGATGACTATAAGAATCGCCATAGTCTCCTAGGTGTGTCCAGTTTGTCCGGAGAAATAGACAATCAGCTTTCGCCTATGGATCAATGGCATTTAGACCTCCTTTAGAGGTTGGAAGTGTGAGTTGATTTCTAGGTACTCGTAACAAAAAAAACCTTTCCAAAACCATCCTGTAGCTGATTTCAACTTAGCGCCAAAGATGGATGGTAACGGCAGAACCTGACTCACAAACCATACTTTGGATAGTGAGAATGTATTAACAAAATGAACACGTTGTAACAAATTAAGGGAACGAAATTTATGCTCTTGAAGAACTTTACGAACACTGTTAATAACATAGTTCCAATTATATTGAATCATCGCCGGTAGCGTGGATAAAAACGTAATACCCAATATTTTAACGACTGAAGCCATAGATATCCACGAAGGTGGGACTATAGAAGTAGAGCCAATGAACATATATCTTGATTTATTCACATTGAGGAGCGCTCCAGAATCTCTACAATAATTATTCACAATTTCGTGAATATGAGGAAGAAGAGAACCACGTGAGATCAGCAAAGTGACATCATCAGCAAATGCTCTAATAAGAGAGTGACCATCAGAACGAAGGCACTGTTGTAATTTTCTTAGGAGAGGTTCAATGGACATCACAAATAAGTGCATAGCCATCGGACAGCCCTGTCTGACAGACGCTCTCACAGAAAAGGAATGAGTGAAATAGCCGTTCACTAAAATTTTGGAAGTAGCTGCTTTTAATATATTGCGAATGAGATAGCAGTATGTATCAGGGATTCCTAAGTGCATCATAGTTTTAATTAAATAACTATGTTTCACCCGGTCAAATGCATGGTCAAAGTACAAGGAGATCAAAAGTTTCCCAACCCGCGAAATATGGGTGTCGCTAAAAGCGTTACGAAGAGCACACAGGGCATACAGTATGTTGCCTCCACGTCGAATGGACTGTTGTACCGGTGCAAGAATATCAGCAAGCATTGGTGATAAGCGATATTTAATACAACGCACGAACAATTTATAATCAGTATTGAGCATTGTTAAAGGACGAAAGTCCTGTGCAATATTGGGATGGCTACATTTAGGTACAAGGACCAATACACCATGGACAAATGCAGAGGGAATCAAGGTGGTACACAGTAGCTCATTGAAAATTGCAATAAGTGCATCCTTCAGCAACGGCCAAAATGCAGAGTAAAATTCTGCAGGTAGTCCATCTACTCCAGGTGATTTATTTCGAGGACAGGCAACTAAAGTTGCATGCAGTTCCGCCATGGTAAAAGGAGGAATATTATCACTGGGCCCAGAAGACGTTTGAACCGTAATTTCCTCTGTACCAAGGAGTTCGTCAGGTGTGATATCAGATATAGCTTCTGAAAATATTCAAACACTACAGAACGGACATCCATTTGGCTACTTACAGAACCATGGGAGCCATTGTGAATGCTATGAATATATTCACGCTTGGCACGCCGTTGTTCACGGACATGATGATATATGGACGGAGATTCCATATGAACGAGCGTAGCTCGGGAACGCACCTGAGTGCCCCTCAAATCGTCCAGTTGAAGTTTAGGAATCCGAGCTTTAATTCTTTTTATTTCAATACTACAATGTGTATCAACCACAGGGCGACTGTACAAATTTCGCAATACCCCACAAAGAAACTGTCGATAACACTTTTCTGCGGTATTTATCACCAGACTCATATTGAAGAAACCGTTTTATCTTTGTTTTGATGACAAGTCACCATTCCAGTTTAGTAGAGTAAAATCGTTGCTGATAAGTCCAACATCGACACCGCTCTGCAAAGAGTTCCTGAACATCTTTGTCAGAAAGAATCTGCACATTAAGTTTCCAGTAACCACGACCGTATGATGAAGAGGACGCAGGTAGCGTAATGGAAGAAGGATATCCACAATGATCAGAGAGCTCTGTCGGACATATATCCACAGTACTAATACAAAGAGCGCGATCACCATAAATGCGATCGAGTCGTGCTCCCGAGAGATTGCGTTGAAATGTGTAAAGCGGACGATCACGATTCACGACTTCCCATGTATCGTGTAACCGAATTCGATGAACTAAATCTACAAATGCAGGACAAGGCAAGTAAACCCCTGTGAAATCTTTAGGAGATAAAACAGTATTAAAATCGCCACTTAATAACACATGAGGAGAATTATAAAACAAAGAAACTACTTCTTCAGCAAAAAATTTTTGTCTTTCCTTCCGCATATGGGTGCCAAAAGGACCATACACATTGATAATATTGAGATTCCCTAGGATAAGGCTGATATCCCTAAAATTTGCAGTCATACGCATATCCGTATATTGCAAGTGATCTTTAAGCAATTATGGCAGTACCATGGGTAACAAAATCAGTATTAATTTCAGCATTATATCCAAATAAGCGAGTTATAAACGGAGAATTTACCTCCTGAAGAAGAGCAATGTCAATATCCAAGGAATGAAAAGTTTTTGCAAGAAGACGAAATTTTTCAGGAGTTTGGATATTACTAATATTCAGGGTAAGAATTTTATATGCCTGTGACATAAAGAGGAACAAGTTAGTCCAAGAACAATTAAAAGAATAAACAGCTAGAGGACAAGTAAGGAATTATTCTCCAAGCGGGAGTTCTAAGGTTGCATGAGGCGTGTCCTCCGACATAGGCTCATAGGACTTTTAGATAACGGCAGAGATTCCCGAGCTTTGTCACTGTTAACATGACGTTTAGAAGACAAGCCACCCTTTAATCACGGATCTCGGGGTGAAATCGCTGTTTTATTATTGAGTAAAGTCAGAGCATCCAAGTCATGCAAAGGTGTCGCCGTAGATTGGGATCTTTCGCATACTTTTTGTTTCTTTGCATTTGGTCCTATGTTTATCTCCTCTGCATATAATAGTGCAGTAGCTACCTGGTCAGTGTTACTATCAGGTGGGGATAAGGGAGGTATGTCATGCCGTTGCGACAACAGCAAGGTCGGATTCATAGGTTCCCAAGGGAGACGCGGGCTGTTGAGAGGGCTCGGAAGGGGGGAGAGCGTCTGCCTGCTGATCAGGTTGAATGGGGCTGGAAGCAGAAGTTTCCTGAGGGGTAATAATATTTTCCTGAGAGAATAGTTCACTCATTAATGTTGGACGAGGTACTTGTGGGTTCTTTGAAGTAACTTTCTTGTAAGGACAACTGTCACGGAAATGAGAGATTTCTCCACACGTATTACACGTGGGTGGTTGCCCTGCATAACTAATGTAAGCCTCGTGACCAGTAATCATCAAATTAGACGGAATAGGTTTTTTCAAATCAATTTGAATAGAACGAATTCCATTTTGCACCCGATACTTATAGCCGAGAGACCAATGTTCATTTTCAATTTTAATTACAGAGCCGTATACCTGTAATGCTTGGCGTATTTTATCATTTGATAATTCCGGGGGTAAATTAAACACACGGGAATGGGTATATTCTGCACTGGCATCACTAATTGTTATAGAAGTCACAGATCCGTCTTCAATTACAAAGGGAGTTGTGCCTGGTGTACATTTAACAACTGTTCGAAAATCCCTCTACTATGTAACTTGATAAATACTGCATTTTGCTTACCAATTAATTAAAGTGTGTCCAATTGATCCTCGGCTATACGTAGGGTGGTATCCAACCAGAGATGTATATCTAATGGCGTAGGCCGAGGCTTACTTTTATCGAAGGCAGCTTTCAAAGTGTTTACTCGTGTGATCTTGTTCATAATTAAAATTGGCTAGATAACTATGAATGTGTCGCGAAGGAAATGTGAAGAAAAAATTTAACTAAGAAGAAACTGACAAAAACCGAATAGCACAAAACGAAACGCAGTCAACTGTTACGTCTGTACTCCACGCCACTTTGCAGCGGACTGCACCATTCGCCCCCTTCATCCTCTGTCTTTCTAGCTCACCTATTCATCTTCCTTTTGCTGCAGCTGCATTTTTCTAGCACATCGGAGGTTTTTAAATTGCAGAAATCTACATATGTTTCTACATTTAAAATATACGAGGAATGTTCCTGCTGCTGCCATCTATGTGTCAAATACACAAGGATATTCGTCAATTAATTCATGTATAAAAATAGATTTATTTTATTGTTTAAATTGGCTGTAGTAAATGTAAAGAAGGTCATTGTAGCGACAAAACCGTCAGTTCCGCATATTTTCTGACTTATGCATTCGATAACCTTTCTTGTAGCCATGCTGGTATGTTTGCGAACTCTGGACTTGAGTGCCGAGTAAACCGTATCGCTTGGGAATGAAGTCACGCCTCATTTCACGAACAGCGGCGGGGAAAAACGAGCCAAAGTCGACTAATGTTAGGTCCATAAGTTTCCGGCCTCGCCGATAAGGATTATCGCCTTCACAAACCCTTATCTGGTGTCATACCTTATCCATTAAGGTATCTATTAACTATTATTAAGTTCTTCACAAAATAAGAACTTACTCCGTATGAAATTAATCAGCGATTGGACGGTGTATATGCGGAAACACCCCCCTCATATTCTACCGTAAAAGAATGAATCAAACTTTTTCGAATGGTTCGAGAAAGCATTGAAGGCGAAGAACGTGCAAGTCGGTTCCTTGAAGGTGCTCACTCCTGAAAACATCGCTCTTGTGGAAGGAGAAATTATGGAAGACCGGCGACTCAAAGTTACAGAAATAGCAGCAAAATTGGGCCTTTCTGAAACAACAGTCTTTCGAATTGATCATGAACATTTAAACACGAATAAGTTTAGTGCCTAGACTTCTTTCCTCGGTCCAAAAGCAGTAACGAGTCATCTGCTGTCAGGCATTTTTTGAAACTCTGCCCTGGCGACGAGGGAGAAGTTCTGCAAACTATTGTTACAGGAGATGAAACTATGGTTCTCTACTATGATCCCTTGTCATCCTAAAGGGAATCAATAGAGTGGCGTAAACCTGGCGAAGCGCCACCTCTAAAGACCAAGGTCACTCAGTCAACCAAGAAGATCATGGCCGCAGTCTGTGGAACTGTGAAGGAATACTCTTCAATGACTTCATGGAGAGGAACACCACAGTAAATGGGGAGTACTATGCTGGCCTACTGCACAGATTACGTGCTTACATCAAAGAGAAAAGGCGAGGAAAGCTGAGTGGTGGTGTGCGTCTTCTCCACTACAACGCCCCTGTGCACCTGCTCTTGTTGCAAAGGAAGATGGGAAGAAACGTGGCTTCACGGAGATCGACCATCCACCCTACAGCCCAGATCTATCTGCCAGTGACTATTTCCTCTTCTCAAAACTCAAGAAGGACCTTCGAGGAAAGAAATTTAAGTGTGACGAAGAAGTAATGGATGCTGTTTATGCCCATTTTGTAGACAAGACTTCTGACAATTTGTTATTTCAAAGATGTGAGAAGTGTATTGCAATAAAGGGTAACTTATTGAAAAGAGAAATATAGTTTTTGTCTTTATCATATCTAGGAAATAGTTAGGTCGGAAACTTGTGGACCTACCATTCGTAAGTTGCACATTTTAGTTAAATTAGGCTAGCCTAGCTTAATGGGAAAAAAATAATGTATATACTTTTAAAAGCTTATGCATTTTCCCGTGTGAATTATTTCCTTTGCGTTTTACATTGTTACATTACAATTTCCCAGTTAGTTATGCAGTATATTGCATGTGATTAACTATTAACATGCATCCTAAAATTTTTCATTTTTTGCATTCCATTTGCTTGTTTCTGTGCGTTACGACTGTTATATCCGCCTATAGTGAAGTCACGCTCACAGTACAACTTTTCGCTCCCGTTCCTGAAAAGAAGGCATGACTGGTTCCCAAGCGGTACTGTACGTATATGCAAGTTTAGTGCCGTCGCGACTTTTCGAGTCTTGACTAGGCAGTCAGTCCTCGTTCTTTTCGACTCACGGCTGTGTACATACGATATGAGACGCATTTGATACAGACTTCTTTCCATTTTTCTAATCGACATCATTCCACGTACGTTGTCTTTACAATTTGTTAATATTTTCACCATGCTTTATTTCTTCCTAGACCATTATAGTAATGCCGATATTACCGAGTGGGGTGGCTCAAGCGTTAACATTTGGCTCTTGCATTCGGGAGATCCCGATCTCAAATCCCTTGGTTTTTTTCGTGGTTTGTTCTGGGAGCTTACGCGAATGCTGGGATGGATCTTTCCTTTCCATGAATTTTTCGCTCCCCACTTTCATCTCATTTCACTCCGTTGATTCTGTTACAGGGTATAATAAAGTGCCGGATGATTGGGTTGGTGCTGTGATGATGTGACGGTGGCTTGCGCTTTAGAAAGCTTTCTGTCTGGGCGTCTGATATAAAAACGGTCCCTCTGAGGGCTCGAATTTCCTTGGAGAGGAAATTCCGCCGGCTCCGGGTGTAATATCTGGAAACGCCCTTACCGCATCCTTTACTGCCAGAGGTTTCCCCTCAAACCGCTAGCCCTTGAGCTAGGTTGAAATACCGAAATTTTTTTATCCATCCCTCCCTATCCGATATATTTTATTGGTGTAGTAGTTGTTTTAGGTACTTATGTGTAAGGACTTTTTTTGTAAGTCGGGCCTCAATTCAACTTTTAAGGACGTTGGCCTTTTCTTTAAATATTCTATTTATGCTGAATTTTAGGGTCATCTTATCATTAAAAAATTAAAGTTTAGTTCCTTGGCAGTCACACCCCTACCGAACTCTAGGAAGTCATTTGACTTGTGTAAAACAAGTTAAAATTTATTCTTAAAACTTGGCGAGGGACATTGGTAAGAACTAATAGCATTTCTTGAATGCTAACAGGAAACAGTTTCAGTTTTTCTCGTATTTTGAAAGAATTGCCAGTAATTTATAGTACTTATGTATGCAAATGAATTTCGCTAAATATAAAAACAGGCATTTAATATTTAATTGAATAACGTAAGTTTTTATAAAATATATACGAGTACATTTTATTCCAACGTCATTGAAAAAAATGTTATTTTCTGTAATGTTGTGAATAATTATATCAAGCAGAATGTTACGAAAGACATTTTATTTCTTTTTTTTTTTTTTTTTTTTTAACTGTCATTTTCTGGACACGACGGTATAAATGTTGCCCGTCGTATAATATGATTATAATATTGCCTTTCAATTAACAGGACTGTTCAATAAAAAATTATAATTTATTTTGATGACATTTACTCGTACTTATAATTTTTGATGATCTTTCTCAAAGTCGTCCCCGTTGGAGGCAACGCACCTGTTCCAGCGTTTCTGTCAGTCTTCAAAGACATGCTGGAAATAATTTTGACAGCCTTCATCATTGCTTCCGCTGATGGGAAATGGCTCCTACGAAGGTGTTTCTCCAATTTGGGGAAGAGGAAAATGTCACAGGGAGCTAAATCTGAACTAAAGGGAGGGTGAGACACAAACTTCAAATTGATTTTTGTGAGATATTCAGCAACAACATTTACGATTTGCGGCCGTGCATTATCGGGGACGCAGTTTGTTTGTTGCTCGGAAATGTGACCTTTAGCGTGTGATACAGCCTTGCAGAGTCTTCCCAACACCTCTGTAATATTGCTTAGTTACAATTGCATGAGCAGACATACTGGTCCTTGAAGATCTAAAAACGAGATTACCATAACTTTCCCAACCTTTTTTATTTTATGGAATTTCCATACACAGTTTTGCGGTTTGGTATCAGGATTGAAATGATGTAACCAAGTTTCATCTTTTGAAAGAAACTCCGCATCTTCCTGTAACTTCATGCAAACCTGCACGCGAACGTCCTTTTGTTCGGGTAACATCAGTCTCGGAACCCACCGTGCATAAACACCTCTCATGTGCAACGTTTCAGTTCCAATGTGTGATTTTGCAAAGTACATTGGCAGAATTCTAAGAATATATTCTTAGAAAACACGCATACTTACACTATTTTTGAAGTTACTGCGGAACTACTTTGCCACCTGCCGAGTGAAATCATGTGGCGCGGTCGGAACTCATAGCGCGTATTTTTTTTTTCTTTTTTCGTTATTTATTAGTAGTAAATATCCGTAAATATCATACCCAACATCATAGTAAATGCTCGAGAACCTGCCTTTTGCTGTGAGACATGCCTAAATTCTTTTGAACAGATTTTGAGACACTCGCTACAATTCATTCTCCCAGATATTGTAAACAGCTTCTTGAACATTTTTTCCGCGCCTCCGCGGGTTTATTTCAGGTACAGCAATAATTTTAAATGGATGAAGATGCAGTGGCTGAGTGACTTTCTACGCACTACCAACAGGCACACCAATTTGCCACATTTGGCACACTTCTAGTCAATGAAAATGCCTGGGTTCAAACTTTGTTCACCAATCTGAAAATTGTACCTCGCAATGTAGTTGCTACCCTGTAAATTTAGCAAAAATGCTCTCCTACAGATTTGTGTGAGCATTTTGCACATCTTTTTTTGGAGGAGAAGGGGGTTAGTTAAGGACGGCCTTTAATATCTCAGGTCATCAACGTCTCATTCAATTCAGAGCCTGAAACACCCGATAAATTTTCCTCAGAGGCCTCCTCTTTCAGGCTTGAGGTTCTTTTACGTGTCGTAAAATCCGTAATTTTACTTCCCTTCCATACTTTTTACGCCCGAAAAAAGTAATCGACCCTGGCCGGGAAAGTATCCTTGATCTTGGGTCTACGGGACAGGTATAGTTACCACTAGATCACCAGGAACGACTTTTTGCACATAACAATCACAAAAGTCGGTCCTGGTGGTGTAGTGGTAACGATACTTGCCTTCTAAATCCAAGATCGC
This sequence comes from Metallyticus violacea, assembly GCA_030762175.1. Classification (NCBI taxonomy): domain Eukaryota; kingdom Metazoa; phylum Arthropoda; class Insecta; order Mantodea; family Metallyticidae; genus Metallyticus; species Metallyticus violacea. The sequence goes on from CM060844.1 coordinate 56,926,361, forward strand.
GGGTTCAAGCCCGACCAGGATCGATGAATTTTTTTCGGGCTTAAAAGCCTAAGTATGGCTTCCTTCGGAAGCGAAGTAAAGCCTTGGGCCTCGTGTCGTACATTTACCGCGCGAAAAAGAACCTCAAGCCTGTAAGAAGAGGCCTCTGAACAAAATTTGTCGGCCGTTTCACGCTCTGAATAGAATGGGAAGCTGATAGCCTGAGACATTAAAGAGCGTCCGTAAATAAATCAAATCAATCAATTTACAATCACAAATAAATTTTCTTTGTTCTACCGTGTACTTCACTCTCGGCATTCTCCACAATAACAAATAAATTTATTACTCACTTCCCACAGAAATGCAACTGAAATATTTGGCGTGATAAAACACGAATGAGCAAGCTCAATAATTTATCTGTCAACGGAACTTTAACCAACCTTGACGGGAATCGCGTGTCTATCAAAGATCAACTGTTTCCGCTAGGTATACAAACTCCAAATGTAGCGAAATAAGGACATGGGGATATCAAAGGTTATCCATTCAAATCTTAGAAGTTACGCCGAAGGAGGGAAATCTACAATGAGCTGCAATGATGCCACTAATTTGTTATCCAATGTAATTCGAGAATGAAACATGATAAAGTCGTGTGGATTTTTCCTCACTATCCTAACTTCATTTCCAATATCTTGAGCGAATGGGTGTATTTTTAGCATCAGTTGCTAAGGCTTTTAAGTCTACGCTAAGAATGTCTGCTTCTAGCATTCCACGGTGCATCGCACTATACCTTTCATGTTGTGTCTCGTCCAAATATTAATCATTGTCACTTTTGTTGATATTCCCGGACTTTATGAGATCATTTCCTTCTCCATGATTATTTCATCTCAGATGTCTTAATGTCTTTTAGTATTCTATAAAGAGCTGTTCTCTTACTTTTGGGTAATTTGCCATTGTTATTTATTACATCTAAACATTTACCTGGAGTTGATTATCGTATACATTCGAAGACTCCCGGCATGCCCCAAAGACTCCATCAAACACAGCTAGCTGACGATTATCATCGTCGAGTCGCATGGGGTTTGCGCACCTGTTTTGCAGCAACGGCGGTACAGCCAATTTTCCGTTTTTAGTGATTTGCACAGACAAGAGTTTAACACTTGAGGGAAGATCTAATCAGCACCGTTCGCATACGCGGACAGTAGAAAATGCACTGTCACAAGACCTCATGCTCATCAACAACGGTTTGCCGTCATGTTTAAACTCGTATTGCCCGTGGGAGGTGAACATACATTCTGCCTACCCAGATTTCTCATATACATGTTACCAGAACTGCTGAATTGCATTCCATTGGATGCTCGAAGAAGAGTGTGGTCCCAACATTATAGGGCGACAGCACATGTCACCAATGCTGTGAGAGACTATCTGTAATACACGTTTAGAAAACGATTGATAAACCGAGGTGAATATATCACCTGACCAGCGCAATAGCCTGATCTCACAGGTCTCGATGTCTTTCTCTGGGGACATATCAGGCAGCTCGTGTATAAGACAATCGTTGTTGCAAAAATTTCTGTAGCTGCTGGAACTGCTCATGGCATGCCGGGAGTCTTTGAACGGTAGACCAAGGGTCTTCTAAACTGGTCTGGCCCTTTTTAAGAATTACACACTTAAACATTAAACCCCGATAGAATATATAGTATAGTAAGACCACACCCATAGTCTGCGCTTGCACTTCCCAGGCCCTGGTTCAATTCCCGTTTGGATTAGTTTCCTAACTGAGTTTTTATAGGAGTTTTACCCTTGTTCTTTAGGTGAATGCCTGGGAAACTTAAACTGCACAGTCCCCTGAACTTATTGATTTAAGTATGCATTTACGAGGGCAGGTCCATAAGTTTCTGGCCTAACTATTTTCTAGATGTGATAAAGACAAAAGCTATATTTCACTTTTTAATATTGCTACCCTTTAGTACAATGCACTTCTCACATATGTGAATTAACATTTAAACCTCCCCCCCCCCAAAATAGTCAGAAGTCTTGTCTGCAAAATGGGCATAAACAGCATTCATCACTTCTTCGTCACACTTAAATTTCCTTCCTCGAAGGTCCTTCTTGGGTTTTGAAAAGAGGAAATAATTCACTGGGAGTTGGATTGGGGCTGTAGGGTGGATGGTCGTTTTCCTTGAAGCCACACTTCTTCACAGCTTCCTTTGCAACAAGAGCTGTGTGCACACAGTTGTGAAAAAGGCGCACACCACCACTCAGCTTTTCTCACCTTTTCTCTTTGGTGGAAGCGCGTAGTCTGTGCAGTAGGCTAGCATAGTACTCCACATTTACCGTGGGATTCCTGTCCTTGAAGTCAACGAAGAGTATTCCTTCACAGTCCCAAAAGATTGTGGTAATGATCTTCTTGGTTGACTGAGTGACCTTGGTCTTTAAGGTGGTGCTTCGCCAGGTTTATGCCACTCCATTGATTCTCTTTTGGACAAGGGATCAAGTAGAGGACCATAGTTTCATCTCCTGTAACAATGGTTTGCAGAACTTCTTTCTCGTTGTCACGGCAGAGTTCCAAAAATGCCTGACAACAGATGACTCGTTGCTGATTGTGAACTGAGGAAAGAAGTCTAGGTACCCATCTTGCACTAACCTTATTCATGTTTAAATGCTCATGAATAATTCGAAGGACTATTGTTTTTGAAAGGCCCAACCTTGCTGCTCTTTCTGTAACTTTGAGCCGCTGGTCTTACATAATTTCTCCTTCCACAAGAGCGACGTTTTCAGAAGTGAGCACCTCCAAGGGCCGACCTGCACGCTCTACTTCTTCAATGCTTTCTGGACCCATTTGAAAAAGTATGGCCCAATCTTTTACGGTAGAATATGAGAGGGATGCTTCCCCATATATACCGTCCAAACGTTGTTTAATTTAATTTGGAATAAGTCCTTCTTTTGTGAAGAACTTAATAAGAGTTCGATACTCTATTTTGAACATATCTCAATCTTCTACATATAGCCTCATTTATGCAACTATATGTTAACAACTGACAACAACGGAGCGGAAGCTACTGCTGCAATTATTTACTTAATAAACAAGGTATGAGAGCAAATAACGGTTTTGTGAAGGCGATAATCCTTATCGGGAGGCCGGAAACTTATGGACCTACCCTCGTATCATTATCATCTGGCACAATAGATCTTAAGAACGCGGTGTCATGATCATAAAAAAGTGATATAGTATAGTACACTTAAAGACCCGTGAACCTCATTGCAATTGGTAATGTAGCCTGCACTGTCGAGTTGAAATTCACCTGACTGTAGACTGTAGAAGTCAATTCTCAAATGCTAAAATGCATACATTAATGCTTATGATCGTATCTTGAAGCACATTCCGTGATAAATATATTACCCAGTTAAATCATTCTTTAGGTTTTCACGTTGCTATGATTGAAATTTATCATTTCCGGGCTATTTTACCATTGTCTTTAATTTAAATTAATATATATAAAAGTCTTTAAAACTGGAAAAGCACGACTTCCATACCAAATCATCAAGACCCAATTAAAGCATTCTTGCCATTTATAGAAACGCCACGCTACGTATTGCTCTGGTTTTGAGAAAGAATAGCATAAAAATAGTTTTGACAACAACAAAAAAAATAGGTTAAAAAAACTAAGTATCGTGAAAGAATCAAATGATCCTCTGAGTTTTACGGGAATATGCGAAGACTGGAAAAGTAATGATAATATATTCATAAATATAAAACAATTTATTTTAGAAGCTAGAGACCTTTAAATGCTTTCAATGTGATCCCCTGTCACATTTCTGGAGATATTGAACATTCGTAGCTAAGCATTTTTATTTATGCTTGAGAAGGAGCTATCTATTGCAGCACTGTAGTGTGGTTTGTTCTGACTTCTGCGGCTAACTCCCTCACGGTCCACCAACGATCAACTTCTAGCAGTAATTAAATAAAATCCGTGTATTGTGCTTTAAGGACAAGATGACCTAAAGTAGTGCATCTTCCAGCTCCATTGTGTCTCCTTGTCGAATGTCTGGCACACCTCTGACCACCGTTCGATATGCCAAAGTTTCATTGCCACAGGCTCTTCGCAGACCAGCAAGACATTCCGTCACGTTCCTACAAAAACACGCACCACCTCCATTCTAGTCCATGCACGCTGCTCACTTTTAGGGCGGTCCAAATTTACACGCTACTCGATAACTCGTACTTGCACAACTGTGCTGAACAGCTATATTCGTAGTGTTCCTCTAGAAGAAATTTTTTTCGTCTACGACAATGCACTTGTTCACAATTCTTACATTGCAATCGCAGTAGTGCATGAATTTCGCCACATGCAAACTGTTCAACAGATTTTCCTCTCCAGCGACTTTTTCTTTTTCCCAAATCTGAAGAAATGCCTCGCTGGACAAATTTTTTCATCAAATACGGAGGTCAGAGAGACACTTGTTTTCACTAGGTACAGTATATTCCGGGCTTGTAGGTCGTGGTCCATTTGGCTCCTTCTTTCCAAGCGTTTCGTTTACATCTATGGTAAATATCTTCAGTGGCTGTAGCGAGGTCAAAGTGTCCTATCCGAAGTCTCGACGGCGACTGTGCTTGTTGCACAGCAAGATAACTCCGAGACTGCTGGTGTGGTAATAACTGCAATCCCAAGCGACAGCGGAGAGAGCCGAACTCCTTAGTCCCGAACGAGGCCATGGAGTGGAAATAAGAAGAGCTAAGGAGATAGGGTAATAGCGGGAATGAAAATGGTTATTTGTTTGCGTGTCGCGTGAATAAGAAAGTGTGTAGTGTAGTGTAAAAAATGAGTGCATCGAAATAGTTCGTATGTCTGAAATGTGGCAAGGAGTATAACTACAATAAATATCTAAGAGTGCAAGTTTCTAAAGTACACTCGGAAACGCTGAATGTTATCTATCGCGCCTGTTCTAAAAAGACAGCAATCGAGTGCATCAGAACAGTTCATATGCCAGTAATGTGGAAAGGAGTATAACTGCAATAGAAATCTAAGACTTCTGAATAATTTACTGATGCGGTCAGCGACAGATATAATGTATGGGAGAAAAACTTTGCCTTTCCTCCTGCTTGAAGCTGCATTGTCTAAATGCTGAAGTTCTTGGTGTAAATGTTGCGGTTCGCAGATTCGTGTGGTATCTTTATCGTGGCGCATTTCTGCCTCAGATGGTAGTTTGAATTCTTGTAAAGGTAGCGGTCAGTGTGGGTTGATTTGCGATATATTTTATGGTCCAATGTACCACCCTCCTCTGTGTTGAACATAACATCCCAAAATGCTAATCTTTTGTCCTATTCTTCTTCCATAGTAAACTGAATATAATGGTTGATGTTGTTCATATGACTGAGAAATTCTACCAGGGCTGTTTCTTTATAGCTCTAGATGACGTTCACATAACGCCACCAGCACGAAGGTTTAAGTGGTGCTGAATCAAATGTTCTGGCCTCGAAGAATTCAATATAAAAATTGGCAATGGCCGAGCTTAGCGGGCTTCCCATTGCAACCCCGTCTGTTTGTTCATAGAATTCCAGGTTCCACTGAAAATATGTATTAGTAAGCACATGGTGGAAAAGAGCCATGTCGTCCAGAAATATCTGTTCAATGAGTTATAGTTTTACTGACTGGGACCATGATGAACGGCGAAATAATGTCAAAACTAATGATAATGCCGTTGGGTTGTAGGCTGATTTGAGTTTCTGGATGAAGTTAGAGGAGTTGTTGATGTATGTGTTCGTCCAAGGAGGGTATAAAAATTTCCTTCCCCTTCAATGTGTTCGATGTGGGGCTTCAGTATATGAGATATTTGACGTATATAGGTGAACCCATAGCACTGACAATCGTTCTCAGATGAATGCCGTTTTATGAATCTTCGAAAGTCCGTAAATTCTAGGTAGTAGAGCTTTACTTTTCTTCAGGTTCAGTTGTTCACTGGTTGGAATGGATGATGACTTGATGGGTTGGTCGGTCGGTCGGTTTGTTTTCCGAAGAATGCGAGCTGTCGGGGAAGTTTTCTGTATGCGGGCGGATCTACGAGTTCTTTGATTTTGTGTTCATAGGCATGTCTGCTCAGCACAAAAATGGCGTTTCCTTTGTCTGCTGCAAGTATGATAATATCCTTGTTTACATTTAAATTTATAAGAACTTTCTTCTCTTCCAGTAAGGTTGCTCTTAGGTGAGTTAGCCCTTTGGAAAATTCTGGAGATTCCTCCGCTGTTCTAAACGGTAGGTCACGTATGCCAGTTTCAATTATGGATATGATCTCTTCTATGGGCAAGGTATGAGGTGTGACCACGTAGTTCCCGCCTTTGGACAGGACAGAAACTTCCGGGAGTGATAGTTGATGAACTGTCAGGTTGATTGCTGTGCGATTGAGTTGTGTGTTACCTTGTGCCTCATTGTTGTTGGAACTGACTGGCAGCGTTTTAAGCTATCTGAGCAGCGCACGTATTTCCTTTTGTATCTTTCTGTAGTTTTGTTGCTGTTGGCAGTCATCGAAGCAAAGGTGGTTTTATCCACTCGGTCCCACTCCTCTACATTCAGTTTATTGCTGAGTTGGAGATGGATGAACAAAAGTTCTCTGTTATTGTTGGCTAGTTCTCTGCAGGTTTGACCAATGCGTTCCCGAAGAAGGGCTAGGTTCTGTGCAATTGTATATACAGTAAGATGCAGCTGTCTGCAATATGCACTTCTGACATACGCAGTGAGGAACGATGCCGGTATCACTACAACGTGAAAACAAAAACAAAATGAACACAGTAAATGTGATGTCTTCTTCCGTAGCAACAGTAGGCGTGAAATCAGTCATTGCGTATCCGTCCCTTAGAGGTGATTCATTAAAAATTTTAGGTTTTCACTTATTTTGCACAGTTAACAAACTTCTATTACACTGAGTTTTGGTTCAGATATATTCAATTAAAAGGTGACTGTGCTGAAAAATAAAAATGGTCAAAAATATTATTTTCTTTGTAAGACTGTAAACTTTCCGAACAAACAACCCTTGTAAGGAGGAACCACAGTATAATGGTATTTTGTAAAGTTTGGTATCGCATGGTAAAATGCAGAGGTACCTACCTACAGAATGAGCTGAATCATTAATATATGGATAGGCTTGTAATCTTGGGGATTGATTACACAAATTGATTGAAGTATGGTATATCAAGATGGACTCTAATCATCAGACGACCATAATGCGGACAGCGATAATACACAATATGCGGGCAATCGAGGTTCAGGCATGTAGCTGCTTAAACACAGGGTTTGCTTATTTGGTTCGTTGTAGTTGCGTAGTTTATTGCATTAGTTTATGGTTGGAAGTAAATCGACAGTAGCGTATTAGTTCTTTTGTTCTTTTTATTAAGCTAATATTGATTTAGTTAAAGTACACTAGAAACTTGTGTGATATAAATTGTTTAGTACAACATGGATCGCTCTTGTTGTGTGCCCGGTTTTTACTTCTATTATATCAGTGCACCACATACTACCATATTTAAATATCCTAAAGAGCAGTGTTAAAGGAGAAGTGGAGAAACAGTATATATCGTGCAACGTTTGAAGTTAATGATAAAATTATGTATATTAATTAAATATTGCATAGCAAAATTTGCGGTTAGGGAGGAAATTTTCCCTGCGCAATTTTCTTACCATCATATATAACAATGAGACTTAGCAATGAAAGGAAAGATCCGGAAAAACGTATGAGTGCGGGTTTTGGAGCGAGATGAAGAGTTTTGATGAATGTTACATAATGTTTCGACTCCTTTGCAAGTGAGGTGAAGAAGAAACAGGTACACCCGTTTGTAACTATTGCTAAGAAAGAGACTGTGTAATTTTCATTAAAAGAGATGATGATAAATATATGTTGTCCCATCTATGTCGATTAGGTTTAAGGTGTGCAGTAATTAGAGGTAGTGTTTTGTTCTTTTTTATTTATTTATTGTTTAATCTACAGATTTTTGCTTTTTCAGTTCGACGTTGGAATGCAGTGGAAGTAAGAAGTTAAAATGTGACAAATGGAGAAATTTGGATAATGTGGTGAGTTTTGCCTTGCTTATAGTAATAATAATGATACCTAGCTCATTGAAAGAGTAACTTTATTAATAAACGTTTTCACGGAAAATTTACTACTAGCTCATAATTTGGATATAGAGAAAGGTGGTAAAGTAAATTTTGCATTACAACAATTGAAGCTTTCTTATGCAAATCAAATTACATATTCAGCAAAAATCTTGATATAAGCTGCAATTTTTTCTTATACACATAATATTTTCTTTTCCAGTAGATTGGTTAAAATTGTTTATTCTTCCTGTAGAGAGCATTGTAATTAGATATAAATGGCTAGTAATTTTATAATTTCATGGCTTTACAGAAATCAAAAGTCAAATCTGTATATAGCTGCATGTATTTAATTTTTCATTGCAGTAAGTTTACACTAATGAAAAATACTTTATTATGTGATGCATTATGTCCGTATTATTATTATTATTATTATTATTATTATTATTATTATTATTATTATTATTATTATTATTATTATTATTATTATTTAATTACTGCAATGCAATAATCGGTAATGGGCAGTAGTTGATTAACCATTTTTTGTACATGGCTGATTTTATGTAAGCAGAATTAATATTATTTTATGTTTCGTTTATATATGAGAAATTTGTTTGTAAACAATGTCATATTCTTGAAAACCACCGAAATGTTTTCTTGTAAACGTACTGCATTAAGGGTTCATATTTGCCATTGGCAGTAGTTGGGCCGACGACGGCCGCCAGTTTTTTCTGCATTAGGTTATGGTTAGCGGTGTCGGTCTTGGGTATATAGACCGGTGACTTGACCTTGGGGCAGTGCATGGAGTTGGTTGTGCGATCAACTGCGGAAATAAGAGGGTGTGCATTCAGACATGTCTAAAATTAAATAAAATGGCTATATAGCATTCCGATACATTTTAATGAGTTTTCTTATTATGTTCTCCAGAAAAAAACACCTATTTTTCGTTGTGAATTACTTGTCAGCTGTTCTCCCTTTCCTTCACGAACCATGTAACCACAATTTCAATGCACAACACACAGCTACAGTGCCTCAAACGTGAAGTTTTTCCAACTATCACGAAAACAATTCTTATACCGGTAAAAACTCCGCGCAAAAAATGATAGGAATGAAAATAAGGTATGGTTAGTTATGCTGATGGCATATTTGCTGTCGCATTGTAGTTGTCTGAAGACTTCTTCCAGAACGGAGGTGAAGAGTTTAGGAGAGCTTGGGTCACCTTGTGTGACTCCCCTATTTAAATTGAAAGCTTGTCCCACCCTTTCCATTCTCACTTTGCTTTGCTTTGGTTGTACAAGTTATGATGCTGATGTGTTTTGATTTAATTTCCTGTTTGAGTAGTGCTTATAATATGCTTGTGTGATCTACCGAATCGAATGCCTTGCTGTAGTCAACGAATGCTACATATAGATGTAGATTGAACTCTTCAGGTTTTTCCATAAAGTGATTAACGGACTGAACATGATCTGTGGTGTTGAAACGGAACGAAAGGCTTGCTGTTCGTTGGGTTGATTCTCATCCAGAGTTTTTTGTCATTCTTCTAGTTATTACGGTCCTGTAATTAACTAACTTGTCATTATGGAAATACCTAATGCATAATATTAATTGGTCGCTAGTACTTTCATCAGTTGTCTCATCCCTACTATTGTAAAACATCTCCTAGTTTTTACATGATCTATCATTTTCTGAAGTATTAATTCCCCACGGCAATCAATTAAATCATTTATAGTGGGTTTACTAATAAGGGTTGCATTTTGGAGTCATTTCTAGATGCTCTTTTAATATTGCATCACGCCTACTTACTCAGTATCCAAGGAGGGTATAAAAATTTCCTTCCCCTTCAATTTCTTCAGATGTTGCGCTTGAATTTAGAATGATTTTTCCATTATCCCTATGACCCCTAAGAGGAATATTTTGACAGCTGCAGAGAATTGTTTCTACAATTGTAAATAGCTGCTGTCTGTTTTGTTTTACTAGTCCCTTCAAATGGTCATCAATTTGGATCCAATAACCGATATTTCAGCCTATTAGAAATTGTCTGATCATTAATGCAACAACCTAGATCTAATTCAAGATTAACCCTAACATGTTCCATATTGATGTTCAAACCTGTAGGCCCACACTTTTAACATTTCTTGCACTTGTTTGATCATCTCCATTTTGATCATTAACAGTACTTATTCTGCTAACACTGTTGTTGACTAGTGCTATGAAAAAATGAATTCAAAGCTGCCTGGTTGCTTAATTTAATTTTGACATTTTCAGAACCAAACTGAACACTTCACAATATCTGCACTCTGATGCATATACACAGATCTCTAACTTAATACTAAATTGACTTACTTTTGCTGCATATCAGCATGTACTATAAAAGTAATAAAATAATGATTGGTGCCTCTATTGTATATGATTTCAATGAACAAAAATATTTGGCAGGTCAGTTAACCTTCAGTAAAGCTAGGTAAAGCTGAGTTTGCCAGAAATTTTTTTGCTGAGTATTTACAATAGGAGACATGCGTGCATAACAGCAATAAAATACAGATTTTCCTTACTAGAGAAAGTATGTTACAATATTTCAGCAGATGGGTGCATAACAGCAATAAAAATACAATTATAGTTCAATTGTAAAGTTCCCTTACCCAAGAAATTTTGCTAAAATATTTAAAATAGGAGGGTGTCTGGCTGCCTGCATTAACTGCAACTTTATTGTTTATTACTTATATATTGAAAAGTCTATTTGCCAAACTAGTTACAGAATTTTCTTAAAACAAAACATTACAATTTTAGTCAGCTTAAAGGCCCCCTCCCTCCTCTAAATCTGCCTCTGGTCATCAAAGGTATCCATTCATTTCAAAATTGCATCAATTAAGATTGCATGACTGACTGTGTGCCATGTTAAAGAACTGTCTTATTATACTGTTATTTAATCCTACTTACTCCTATATATTTGTGCACTCCATCATAGCAGTTGTTAGACAGAACTCATAGTATTCCACTCTATCTGCCTCAAAGATTACAATCTTATTTATTAGCTCCTACCCAACATTTCTCTGACCCTTACATTCTGCTATTCTTAATAGTTTTCTTCTACTTTCATCATTCTTTACAAAATAATTTCAAACTTCAGTATTCTATCTACATCAATTAACACTAGGGGCAGTGATTTTTAGCTTTTTGAAATTAGAAATGCATATTGATTTTATTATGTAGTATTCTGAAGCTTTTATAACTTTTTCATGTAACATTTTGTAGACCTTTGAAGGAAGTCAACCATTTGAAATGTACTATGTTATTTTAAGCATAACTTATTAAAATATACTTGAATAGGTAAAATCACAACAATTTAATTTAACAATTTTTTATCTTATACTCAATATTAAATGAATATTCATTCCAACTTTCTTGGATAATTACATAAGATTTATGTAAGAAGATGAGCTTCTTTGATTCCCTCATATGCATTAGGCAAGTTACATTTAATAGATTTTATCAAATTTGCACTATTAGATAAAAGTATGGAATGCACCTCATATTGACTTGTCATACTTGTTCTCTGATCATAAGTATCTAAATTATATTTGCTGAAAAATCATTAAACATCTCCACTGTTTGTAGAGACCCAAATGCTCTGGAGAGTTGCTTTAGCCAATTCCAGGAATTTTATAGCTATAGCCAACAGAATTTGTATACAGGCCACCTCTTTATTGCTCTGAAAATTAACAATTTGGGAATAGAAATATTTATATCTTTCAATGAATTTATTTATTTCAACATGCTGGAAAAAAGAATATTTTTCCTTTGCTTTTAGACAAATCTTTGGATTGAATAACCAATAGCAGACGCACAATATCTGGATTAAGATATTGACAAATTTTTTGGAAAAATATATTTGTAAAATGTTCTACCATATGGCTACTCAATTTTAATATCTTATCTTCAACATTTATTTTTAGGCCAATTCAAATGCTGATCACACAATTTGCACAATTATTTTGCAGTCACTTACGTAAAAAATGTTCATCACTATAAGTTTCTGTTCATTGTTTGATGGATATTTTTTTTATTGTCAACTTGAATTATTTCATTCATTTACTGACAAAAACAGAATGAAAATAAAACAATAGCACTTTCATTTTAAATATTTTGGAAATAATATATCTGAACTTAAACCACCTGTTAACCAAACATCTGCCCTTTTTTTTTTCAGAAGAGGATAACAAAGCCAATAAGTATTCTTAAGCAAAGTCATCACCAAACAAAGGTTTGACTGGAGAGAGAAAAGTTGTTAATGTAATGGCTAATAAGTGGCCATTGAGGATGCTAATTTTTATCATTTTTTCCTTAGCTTTCCAATAAAGAGCTTCCAAATTATTTTTCATTTGTTAGTTGCTATCAAATTGGTTCCATTTCAGTAGATGTTCTTTGCTTAAGATAATATTAATGGCCTATCCCAAGGACAGCCACTTGACTAATTTCATCCTGAAGAGATGTTATGACAGGCAATGATGTCCAATAATTAAGCATAATTGGGCAACTTAAATTTTTCTTGATGTTTGAAAGTCTTTATATCTTCATAGGTGAGTAATGAGGGGTTTTGTTGAATTTAGCTTTTGATAATTGTTGAAAAGCTGATGTCCATTTTTACTTCTTCGAAACAGGTTTTCTAAAATATGGCCAAAAACATTTTTAGTTAGATAATGTTGTATTACATTTATATCACATTAATTTCTCATTTTACATGGATTTTATTGTGTATTCAAAATAGGTTTAATGTGCATCTTTTGATTATTAAAAACTAAAATACAAGCCTTTTAGAGAGCCTTTGCATTTTAGCACTATTGCAAAAATTCACTACAATCTTATTACTGCAGCATACAGCATACTTATCAAAACTTTTTCACAAAAAAATAGTTAGACCTTCTTATGACTCTCCTCTTCCTCCCTACACAAACATGTTTATATACCATAGGTTAGATTCAAGTAAGTAACAAATCACATATATTTTTCTGACTTCTGTTTATTTTTTTTCCATGGTGGCACAATATTTTAATACATTATTTGTTGATTCTTTTTCACATTTATCATACAAACATTAAAAAAAATAGTACTCTGTAGTTGACATTTCCTGTTAATTGTCTGCATTAAGTATATCCATCCTACAAATCACAGAGGATGGGAAATATATTTAAGTGTTTGCTGAATATCCATTTTCCTGCAGCTTTATCGGCAAGACTGCAACATACACCACCATATATTTATTTATGAAAACATTCCATTATTCACAAAGTGTAATAAGCTCATCTTATGTTATGCTATATCTATCATGTCTTTTGTCCCCGAGGAATATACTACATTTGCTTTTATTTTTTTTAAAATAAAAACCATTAAAGCTCTATATCACAAACACTGATATGCAGCTATGTTATAACTATTCATGCTTTTATTGACTAACAAATGTAGTCATCTTGAACCACCTGTCAATTACACTTGATGTTTACTATTTCTTTTCTGATATGCCACAAAATTAATGTACACGTAAAGGGATATGTATTTCTTCCCAGGAAATGTAACACATTATATATAATGTGACAAACATAAGTAACATATATAATACTTCCATGAATACATTTTACAGAGTGTAAGCAAATGATGTCATATTAATTCCGAATATAATTAAAGAAAATTACCAAAATTACTATTTTAAAGTATAGATGATCAGTTTTCTAAAAGTGTTCATATTTGTTCCTCTAGTATTATTAGTGAAATTAAACAGATTTTGAGCATTACAGCATTCACTTGAAACTTTGTAATTGGAACAAAAATGTGCTGACAGTATAATTCTTCCCAGTGTTTGAGAACTGAGAGAGAATTTACTGTCATCTGAACATGATCTTCTCTACTCTTAGAAATTTTGCCCGTAAACTTTTAAATAAGCTTTTCATTTGCAATTATCTTATGTTTTTCAATATTATTTTTCATTTATAGCAGTAATGTACCCATTACTAAGTATTATTTTTAGCAAATTCAGCTAGATATCATATAAATCCTAGCATTTCTTTAGGACATCAATAGAAAATGAGTAAATATATTTGCAAAACAAAACTGGAAGTTTCAGATACAGGACACAAAAAAATTCTGTTAATTTTGGATCATCATCTGTTTACACTCTATATAACAGTAAAGAAAAACCACAAAAAATACACATATTGCACATATCATGAATAGATTTTAAAACTTGGCATAACATAATTCCAGCAACATTTTCAAAACAAAGTAATATTTCAGGTAAAGGAGTTTAATATGCACCTTGCATAATACTGAGATAGTGTTATAGGAAAAATCTGGTAAAGCATTCATCATAAACATTCCAATTTTATGAAAAATAACAATATGTGACAGAGATCCTTGCAAGGTTTCTTCAAATATAATCAGTGTTTAAATATTGCACTTTTTTCTTTTTTGTACTTAGGTAAGAACCTATATGATATTACTTAACCATACAACTGAAAGTGATTGTTCTCAATAAATATACAAATGATTTCTGCCACAATTCTAGTAAAACAAAGGATTATCAGAGTACATTATGAAATTCATTAACCTTTTAGTTATTCTTGAGACTTATTCAAATGCTTTCAATTAATTATTTAAAGATACAAGTACTACAGCCAATTTATAAATGTCATTTACTTAAATAGAACTAGGTTCTATAAAATAATGTGCTGCTGATACATATAATTGCTTTTTTGGCTTTATCAAAACATCAATTCTGACCAAACTGGAAGGTGACAATTCATTATTTTCCTAGTTTTCTGTAAATTAAAGGTACTCTATGAACTCTGCCATCTATAATAAAATTTATTACACTGAAAAGAGAATATCCTGCTGATTTTAAATAAATTGTTTTATCCAATAATGCAGCCTATATTTATTCACTGTCAAAGCAAAAGAGAATGATTTATGTAAGTAAGATCTATAAAATAACTTTCTTTTGATGCACAGTAATAATTTATAAATTAACCTACTACCACTTTAGTAACATTATTTGATATGTGCTCTTTTCCAAGTGGCTCTTATGAAAAATGTATTTGTACCCAGTCATGATCATTCTTACTGCATAAATTATTTGAACACCTTTTTAAATCAGCTTAAATGCCACACAAAGCACTATTCCTAGTGCTTTGGAGCCTATATGCAATATTTAAATATCTGATAGAAGCAATTTAAGCATAAGAAATGCAATAGTATGTCAGCTGCATCTGGCATTTAAACTGCTTCTAATCTTAATCAATTGAATCATTTCCATTAAAAGTCTACTATAACTAACTCTTTCTCTGTACTAAGAAATAAAACTGATGAGAATAATGATAATGGTGATACCTAATGCCAATTATCTTGAGCTACATGCTTAAAAGAAAAATGTTATTTTAATTTGCATGCCAGTTGGTTAACTTGCTTTAGAATTATAATTATTATGGGTGGTCAGTGATAGCAAAAGTAAAATTTTGTCCTGGCTAGCATAAAAAAAAAATACTCTTGGTGGTATGATTGATGTTCAGACTGTATTCTGGCACTGTACACATCTTAATCCAACAACAGGGAAGTTGAAAAATTAATAATTATATAATTAAGATCACTGTATGATTGAATCAAACTACACATTCTTATTGGCTTCACTTACTTGTTTAAACCATCATCCGCATCATTAGCTAACCTTTCGACTGCTGGATAATTTGTTATGTTTTGGGGATAATCTGCTCTGGTGGAGATGTGATGAACTTAAAGTTTATGTTTTCATACTCAGAAGTTTTGAAGCTCATTAATATCTCTGCATTTATATGTAGGCTATCTCCCATGTTGCTAACTCTGTATGTCCTTGTACTGATTTTAATAATTTTGCTTTTCACCATGTCATGATTTTCTATTCAGAAATGAGATGCTACTGCTGATTTCTCTATTTGTTTGTATTTTATGTCCCTGAAGTGTTCTTTTAACCATGTGCCTATGTTTCTCTGTTTTTCCAATATAGTCATTTTTGCATTCTGCAAATCTTATTTGGTAAATATCTGCTTTTTTCTCTGGTGGAATAATCATTAATATTGTCATTCAGGAGATTTTCTGCATTGTTCTCTGGTGGAATAATCATTAATATTGTCAATCAGGAGATTTTAACATCAAATATGTTTATAGGCAACATCTGGCATTAAAATATTTTATAATATTTTGAAATTTTTCCATAGCCCCATGAATATGTGAAATTTTTAAAAATCATCTTTTCCTGCTGAAAATTCTTCTTTAATAAGTTTTGCCTCTTTTAGCTTCTATACTTTTTTATGAACTAGTTCTTTGCTAAATCCATTTTTAATTGCTGTTCTTTCTGTTTGCTTGTGTTCTTTAGAGTATTCTTCCTTGTTAAACATGTACTACATTTAAACAAGTGGAACCAATAAGAGTGTAGTTTGTGATCTTGATTATATAATTAGCTTCACTGTAAAAGTTTCAATTAGCATTTCAAGTTAATAACTATGTACCCATTTTTGGCTTTCCTCTCCCACACTTATCTTTCATATTTAGGTACCAAAAGAAATTTTGAAAAACAAACAATGAAAATGCAAAGAAGTGAAATGAAGTGACCATTTTCCATTTAAAGCTTAATTTGTTTGCCTTAAAAGATGCATGTTATTAACGATGAAAAATGCCATTTCTTCTATTGTTACATGCTCATCAGCAAGAATTATTACCCACTTACTTTATGTTTGCTGATTTTGGTGGGAGTACTGCGAACAGTTTATATCCACTCCTATTGTTACCTTCACCATCCTCCTGATTTACAGCATAACATAATGATAGCATAGCCATGTAAGGATGCCAGCAGAAGGCACAAACACAGAAACAGCTTTAACAGACATAAACAAAATATAGCCATAATGGAAATTGTGACTCAGGCTAAGCAGATAGAATCCCTCCTTCCTTCTCACCTGTTTCTAACTAAACATCAAGCTAAATCAATATTGTTCATGTTCATGTATTGTTGGTAGCACTCAATTCTAAATTGATGCAAGAATCCCTCCTTCCTTCTCACCTGTTTCTAACTAAACATCAAGCTAAATCAATATTGTTCATGTTCATGTATTGTTGGTAGCACTCAATTCTAAATTGATGCAATTGATAATTTCTTACTTAGCTGTTGGAAAATGTAAAATAAATAGGTAATAACTGGCAAAAGATTGAACATCCTAGTATTTTGTACATTATCATCATCATCATCGTTGTTGTTGTATCTTAAAACTGGGGCCAAACAGTTCTATTGCCTTTGTTGATGGTTATTGTTAACATTTTTTTTAATAGTATTAACACCTTTATTTTATACTATGGCACCACAGGCAGAGGATATTGACAATACATGAGATGCCTGCACAATAAATTGGAATGGCATTTTGGGAAGGAAGCATTCAAGGCCTAAGTTTATGGTACTTCCATGGCATTTACCATTGATAACTGAGGAAAATCTGAAAAAAAAAAAAAAAAAAAAAGCCTCGGCCATAGAGGATGGATCTAGCAGGATCTTCTGTTCCTGTGTCACTGCCTCAGAGACCTTGACCACCCATGCCAATGTAGTGGTGATGCATTAATTGACAAAAAGAGTAATGGCTGAAATATAGCCCTCAGAAGAAAAGATAAAAGAAAAATATGATAATGAACTTGCAAAAATGAAAGCAAATGACATGGCTTTACAAAATATGCCAAATCCAACTTAACTTTCACTTTCTTAAAATGACTAAATGAATTTTCAGAGTAAATGAAGCTGATATTTCTAGGTACTATGAACAAACAGCATCAATTTGTACAGATTCAGGAGGGAATCACATCTATAGGCAATTTGTTCCAACTAGGAATTCAACAACAGTGTTAGATCAATTACAATGCAATTGCATTCTAAAAGTATCTTGGTAACAAAAAGTGATGATGGACTACAAATGTTATACAGTAGATGATGCAGCCAAACAGCAAACTTGGCATTAATTATTCATCCACAAAAAGACTGAAATCAATCCCTTTTCAAAGACAAGGTGCTGGATGAAAAAAATTTTCAAACAATTAACAGCTTACAAATAACTAGTTCTTATATAACAAATTATTATTGAGGAAATCATTCATATTTCACTAATTTTGTTCCATTTACTTGGACCTGTTTCAAAGGCTGTTGCCTTCATCGTCAGCATGGGTCCACAGTCTGTTTCCCCGTGTAGTATTAAGATGTCGCTGTTATATTATACTATATTTCCCTGTGAAAATTACCACTATTCAAAACTACTTAAAAAACTAGTTCTGATTTGATCTGATTTCAACTAATGAACATGTGTTGCACATCAGTATACTTCGCAATGTGCTATCTGTAGTCAGATGGAGGTATTGGTAGAAGGAAGATCTCCATGAGCAGGTTTCTTTTGAAAGTTAACCTATGCCAACCCATGTTCACTATAACACTCAACGTAAAAACTTTTGTTAAATGTTTACCCTATAATTTCCTTAAAAATAAATACTAGAACCTCCCCTTATTCAAGTGGGACATTGCTTTGGCAAGTGTTTTGATTAATATGTTTAATAATATTAATTAATAAATATTAATAGCATATGGAGATTTTATCTTTACAGATTATGGGAGAGTACCTATTTTGTAATTGTTATTTCAAAGTACTATGATGATAAAGTGTATCAACTTTGTGTATAATCATAAAGTTTGAATTATACACAGTTCATAAAAAATGGCATAATGGAATTACCTAAAAGCAAATTCAAACATTCTATTTACAACCTACAGTTTTGTTCAGAATATAAGGAAAACCACTCTCCTCTCAGCTAAGTGGTGCCTATTCAAATGTACCTTTCGCAGATAAAGTTAATAGCACCATTGCAGTTCAAGATTATAATTTGTTCTGTAAATCAGTAAATATGCTTGATTTCCTTTTTTTTTTTTTTTTGTTCAATATCACTCTTTGTAATAATTAGTGCATAAGTTTATCCACCATTTTCTCTGGACGATTTTAAAATTATTCTTTAACTAAAAATTCCTATATATGCTAATGCTCATCATTGTGCTATATTGAAACTTATGTTGCTTAAATTAAATTAAATTAAATTATAAGGTACACCAAAAAAATTGATGAACTTACTTTTAGACCAGCAGATTTCAAACTGGCCCTCCTAGGATGCCCACAAAGCACTAGAGTGTTGTTAACACTTTATTCTTGAATGTATAGACACAATGTTATGAGAAAGCAAAAGATTATATAAATTTATATGTGTTTATTTAGGTTAAATAAATTAGAATTAAATTGAATGCAACTACTTGTTCTGAAGGGAGCTTTCAAATAGGTAAGCTGAAAATATGAACCATACAGAATACTTATATGTACCCTGGAAACAACACACATTTTTCTGCACTGAACCGCATAGGCATACCTCTCCCAGAAAAAAAAAAATTGGCGAGCCCCAGATTTTTCTGAACTATCAAAGGTCATGAAACAATGCTTTTTGTAACAATGTATTTCTATAATAAATCAATCTTTGCACTCATTTATCAAAAAACAAGTATAGAGACTGTTTGGAAAATATAGAATCAGAAATCAGAACATGAATTTCTCTTATTAAGTATGATATATCATGGTGTGTAAGTGAAATGAGGCATCATTCTTTTCATCCAGGAGTTAAAGTTAATATTTTATGCATTTTATATACATCCTCAAATGTTATTATTATGATTATAACTAATTTGTAAGGGGACAATACAATAAAATTCAAATAATAAAACAATTCACGTCCGTTTGTTTATATTTTTAAATTTTGTAAACCTGTGAAGAACACTTAAAAAAATATAGGATGCAAATTTAGAATTCTAAACTTTCAGTTAAATCTTATGGGTCTGTGACAATGAGAGATCTTTAAAGGAGGTCCATAGTCAATGAAAGTTTGAGAACTGCAGCCTTAGACCAAATAATGAGCTCTGAAGCTTCTAATCAGATACATCATGTGTAAATGCATTATCATGTTGCAAAAGTGAACTATTTTACACAATGAAGAAATAAACAGAAATTATTAACAGTGAAGGAATATATCATTTGGTCACAGCAATCGGCATGTAATACTGTTATACCTCACTTACTTGTTTAAAATCCAAAACGTGTTTTAAGAGCACCAATTCTCCAGCTAATTATGAGAGCAAGTGTTTTAAAAATGTTTTGGATTTTAAACAAGTAAGAAGGTATAATAGTGTTGTTATGCTAACTGCTGTGATCAAATGATATTTACAAATTCTGAATATAGCATTAATTTCTATTAGCAACAGCAAAACAAGAAATGAAAAAGATAAAATCAGCTCTCATCAGTCAAATGCAACTATGATAATGCAAAGCTATTCATTACAAAATATGAAAGGATATGGTACAAATATATTGATACAATTATTAACATTATTAGTATATGCAAATCTGAAGCTCATCTTAAGTAGATAGAAATACATTTTTAGAAGCATTCAATTAAGTTACATTATTAACTGTATTTTGAACACACTGTTCCAATGAAATTGGAATACAGATTCAAAACAGAAATTCAGTTTCCCTAATATCTAATAATATTTTTTTATTTATTATTTATTTTTTTTGATTCTGAGAACTTTTAATTTTCTACTGCAGCATCATACTGTCAGATAATTATCCATATACTTAAAATGCTCATCTAAAAATCAAAGAAATACAGAAAACAAAAGAAAGAGAGAAACATTGTTTTCACCATAAAGTATTGGTGATTACTTCAGGTACAACAATGAACATAACAGCTCAAGCATATGTAAAAACAGAGCATTAATACTGTTCCTGAAATTTCATCTGCAATAAAATTATGTAACAGATACATAGCAACAGTAAAACAATGTTATATTATTTTTACCTTTTCAAAACAACTTATGTATATGATAAAATACCATTTTTAAATAAACTTGGTAACAAAATACATTATGCCACCAATATATAAAAGTTGACATCAAAATAATACTTCCTTAACAAGAACATTCGTATATTCGCTCAATATCTATACTTCAATAGTTAACAAACATGAACAGCCTTGAAACTGTTTCATGTAAATAATCACTGACTGCTAGGTGATTTGTGATTATGCATTTATTGTTTGCAATTAAATAGACTAATAAGGAGAAAATTACAAAACAATGCATGCTCATGTTTGCTAATTCTGAAATTTATAAACATTTTTTGTAAATTTGTACAGCTGCCATGAAGGCATAAATTAGCTTAGGAAT
The DNA here is from genome assembly GCA_030762175.1 of Metallyticus violacea. NCBI lineage: Eukaryota > Metazoa > Arthropoda > Insecta > Mantodea > Metallyticidae > Metallyticus > Metallyticus violacea. The sequence goes on from CM060844.1 coordinate 56,947,730, forward strand.
GTGAGAACTACAAAGAATATGTGGTACTTTGTGCTAATACAGAAAATATTATAAGATTCTATTAACAAAGACTCTATTATAAAATTTGTTCTGGAGAGCAGAAAGGAATTTTTTTTGAATATGCAGTTGGTGCTAATGTATGAAGAAACAGAAGTTGGCTCATCTGAGTTGCACTTGTTAAACTAAGTATGAATAAGTTTGGTTTATAAACACCAAATTTGTGCTTAAGGTCATCTCTTCTACTAGCTTCCCAAAATCTAAATTTCTGCATTCTTTCAACATCCTTCCTGATAGTATAAGTCAAAGTTTTAATGGTTACAAGGAGGAATATCTAAAATTGTTATATTATATTCTTTTAAAAATTAGATGAATGTTTTTACTCCAAAATTTCTAGAAGTGCAGCCATGGATATAATGTCTTGTGCCATGGGAAGAAAATATTCATATATCCATTAGCAGGAGTTCAATTGGTGCTTATGTATTGTGAAAAAGGTAAACAAAAACTAGTACTATAAGGCTACAAGTGTAGGAAAATGAAAAAAGTGCAAAGGGAAAAAATTAGAGATTATTTTTACTATCAGTAGAAGTTACTAACTGTGAAGCAAAAACATTTTATATAATGAAATATTGGTAAATAGTAACATTCAATTGTAAATGCTAAACATCTTCCACTTTGAATTGCTTATTGGAACTTGTGTACAGTGAAGCAAATCATATAATTAAGACTATTGTATGACTGAGCAGTTAGCTGAGGATGTGCACGATGGTCTGCAAAACATGTTGTAAACATAAACAAGTGGAGTTAATAAGAGTGTGTAGTTTGACTCGGTCATATAATAATCTTAATTATATCTTCAACTTTTCACTTTTGCCATGTTTCCCCCATTGCTCTAGCAATAAAATGCAGCTTGGACTCATTGCTTACTTATTTCAAACATACATTATTGTAGATTTAAATAGCTGGAATTTTCACAGTGCAATATAATATAATATAACAATTTATGAGGAAATCACTCAAATTTCACTAATTTCATTCCACTTACTTGGACTTGCTTCAATGGCTGTTGCCTTCATCATCAGCATAGTTCCACAGTCAGCCTACCAGCATGGCATTAAGTTGTTGCTCTGTGAATTTTATGAATATAGTGATGAGCGTATTGTTGTTTGGAAGATCAAAATTAACTAAATTTTCCTTGTTTTTATTTATAAATATATTTTCCCACATTGTTAGTTCTATGGGTTTTTGAAAAGCTTTTAAGAGTTTAGGTTCATTTTGCCAGAAATGGTGTGCTACTCTGATTTTTCTATGTGTTTATATTTTACATTTCTCAGGTGTTCCCATGGATGGAATGTTAAATTCTTATATAACTGAGCTCCTTTGTAGCCTTTAAGTGTGGTGAGTCTTTTATTTATTTTGGTTTTTTTGAATTTTTCCATTTTCTTCTTGACCAGATCTATTGTATAGCCATTTTTCTGCTATATCTATGATTTTATGGTATTCCAATTTGTACTCTGTCTTGCTTATTGGTAGATTTGTTAATCCAAATGTAAGGCTGTTAATTATTGCAGGTTTATGTTGTTTTGGATTGTGGCATTGTTTTTTTTATATAATTACCTGTATGGGTATCTTTTCTCACTATGCCAAATTCCAGTACATTGTCATTTTTTATCCAGGAAGGGAAGACCCTTATAGTTTTCTGTTTCCATTGTGAATTTAAAGGTGCTGTCTTACAGATTGAGTGGATTAACTGCATCCTCTTTTCATTTTTCATTACTATTGCAAAGACATAATCAACATAATGTACCAACATTTGTACATATGTGAAAAAGCCTTAATTAATTTTGTTTCTAAGAAACTCATGTACATATATGCCAAGAATGGTGAGAGTGGATTTTCTATTGCTAAACCCTTTTTTTGTGTATGCATGCATGCGTGTGAGAAGTAGGTTTGATTGATGCAAATTTTGGTGAGGTTCAGATATTGTTCTATTACTTCTTCAGAAAGGTTATTTAGGTAGCAACATCCTTCAAAACATGTCCAAATAATTGGAAAAAAATTATTGAAATTTGAGTGACATCCTCTTAAATAATTGTTATATTATACATTAACTGTTTTAATCATATATCTTATTCTTATATTATACATTAACTGTTTTAATCATATATCTTATTCTTATATCAAGTACAGCTCAGAGTACTCATTAGAAACATGTAAAGGGCCTGGCTCATTAGCTTATTAGAAACCTGAAGGTTCTCTACTAAATATTTTAACTGGAGCAGACTCCAACTGAATTCTGTTGGCCAAATTACAAAAGAAACAGAAAAGGAGCAGTTGTAAAAGATATATTATGATTTTACAGCATTTATTTTTTAAATTAAAAGACAAATGAAAAAAGAGAGACTTATCGCCTGGAGCAGTGACCTATGATTACAACCCAAGGAATTTGGCACAAAAGGCGAGTCTCTAAGAACTAATTTGGATATCAGAATAAATAAACCCATGCCAGACATAAAGTTAAAACGCCTCTACCACAACCAGCAATCAAACTGCATCAGATTCTCACCAACTAAACTATTCTCAGGGAGAGAGTAATGTAGAAATATTCATATAGATTGTATTATGTGTGCAAAATAGTTTAAGCTCTGAGTTGCTTCATTTTGTGACCAGTAAGATATGAGCAGGTATAATTGAAACACAGATAACATGAAATGATATTTTCCCATTACAAATCTAGTATTTTTCCTCTCAATACATTACACTTTCTTGGAAATGTTTCACACATTTCATAGTTTTTAAAGAAAAACTTTTTGGCTTTCCCTGTTTTTATTTTGTGGCTATTTTTCTATGGACATGCAAATAATAAATAATGTACTACGTCTAACCAAAAATAATAGTCATGTTTTCTCATAGGCCTTGTTTGCTCTAGGAACAAAAGTGAAGAACCAGATATACACAAAGCACTGAACTAGAGACAGTCACAGAGCATATGAAATGCACTTAGAACCTCGATTCTTATCTATTTGGATTTTAAGTTTAGAACATGCATTAGGCAAGTACAGTGGCTATTTCATGAATCTGAAGGTTTGTTGGCATACATCAGAATACTATTTTGTTTATGTGACCAGAAGAGTATATTCAAAAAATGGGAGGAATGAAGAATATTGGAGATGATCAGCTGCTTCATACCAGCAAAGAGAAGTCTGATAAAGGAAAGGGCTGGAAAATTTGCTGTACAGTCTCTCCAACATCAACAAATGATGTCCATAATGGATAACTGGTTACCATTGTTCTGAAAGCCTTCAAAGATCTTCCCGTAGAGATACTGAATGTCTTCCTGACCTTCCAGCAAGTCATGATTGAATGTATGAAGGTTAATGGGAAGAACTGCTACAAATTACTTAATGTGGGAAAGCGAGTTTATAATGACAGATTGCCTTTAGTTCTCCATTGCAACTCCAACAATTAGCATATTCACTCCATGCTATGTATGCCATGATGAGAGAGCAGTCATCTAAGAAGACTGCTAATGCCATTTACTCATTATTTTTGATCAGTACTCTATAAGTACCTGCATTTGTTTATTGTTAATAAATACCTTTCTAAAGAAATGCAACTATTGTTTTGGGACAGAGTTAGTATAATATAAAATTAGTGATTTTCTTTGCATTAGTTAAAAAGCAACCTGCCCAATAACATATGCTATTTATCAATATTAAACTGAATTAAAAATCACATAGGTTTAAATCATAGAATGATTGAGTCAAACTAACCACTCTTATTGCTTGCTCTTGTTCAATATGTGGAGCAATAAAAGTGTTTAGTTTGACTCAAACATACTATGATTTCAATTATATGATTGGCTTCACTGTACAAGTTCCAATTAACATTTCTAGTTATCACATAGGCTATTTAAACTTGGACTGAGAATTTCACTTGACACTGCTGAATGTAAATGTTTCCATTAATGAAAGATAATAAATGCTACTTAAGAAACATAGAAAAATTAAAAAGTTCTTACAACATGATTTCTCTTAAAGAGCTGAATTCTGCATATTTCAAGTATTAAACAAAGAACATAATTTATCTCCAGAACCAAAGTTACTGAATATTTCAATGGAATTTACAGAAATTTCCTACTTGTTTTAATACAAGAAAAATAATGAACATATTTTTCCCTGTTGAAAAGATAAGAAAATTAAATAAATTTAAGGATATAATTTTTTTCCTATTTCACTATAAGTACGTGTGATCAGTTTTGTTTTCTCCTGGAGTGTTTTGCCTATAGGCCATTGCACTGCTCGTTAACTGGTTAGCCACCTAGCTAAGTCTCAGTGATTAGCAAGAGGGTAAAACAATAAAACACAAACCTACTATGCAATACACAAACCAATTTAAGAGGCTCACTACTTACCAATTATCAAATGAGGTGTTGAAACTGCTTACCTTCATTTTCCACATATTTTTGGCATCTCTTTATGAAATTATTCATCACTAACTGTAGTGATGAATAATTTTCTGACGAATATTGTCTTTCGAGTTCTTGTATGGTGTGCGGGTTTGTTTTGGACATGGCATTTTTTAATTTACCCAAGAGATAATAATCTCAGGCTGTTAAATTAGGGGACCAACGGGGTCCACAAATCCCTACAAATAACTCTGAATTATTGTGGTAACACACTGTAAATTGCTCTCATGGAATTATTTGTAGTGTGAGCAGTGGTAGAGTCCTTTTCAAAAAATGCATGATCACTCCCCTATCAGTAATTCTCTGAAAAGAGGGGTTAGTGTAATATTCACATAAGTAACAGAATCAACTGTATGCTAAAAAAAAATTGTAATATGATTCTTTCACCCCTGATGTGAATTCATACATAATGACATACTGTGCCATTATAAACACATGAGGAATAGACACTTTATGTAAACTGACAAATTAAGAAACAAACAACACATACCCAGGAATAATTGTGCTATGAATGCCACAGTAAGGAAGGTGAACAATTAAGCTACCTCCTCCATTGTACAATAAACGAGTGGAGGCTTATAGGAAAAACCCTGAATCATGGGGGAAAGCATCACTGATCGCACTGTATTTGAATTAAATTTAAGTGAGTCATGTATGTTTGTATATTTTTATAAATATCCCCCCTCTACCATACAGCCTGGTATTAAAAAGTTCTGAGAGCAAAGAATCTATGCAAGTCTTTTGCTACAGCTTGAGCACAATGAAAATCTTTTTCCAAAAATCTCTCTTTTTTCTTATTCTCATAATTATAAATTTTTTTCTTTCACTTTTTTCATGCATAAAACACCATTTGAGAAAGAAAAAAAAAGATACATTTAATGCACTTTGTGAAAACATATCTTCATTAGAGTAAAAACCTCTATAACCTCTAAAACGTACAGAATGTTTCGGAAATACTTAAGTTTACCAAAACAAGAAAATAAAATTCAATATAAAACATATGTCTGGAAATCCTTAGTTTGCACTTGGCGCATCAGCATTGCATACTTATATGACAAAATATTACAAATTCCGGCTAGAGCACTGTTGAAGGTTAGCTATTTATGTGATTTGGTAATAATGCTATTAAATGTGATAGAAATAGTCATTTTAACTCTGGCGTAAACTTTCATTAATAACTCATAAAATTATTAATTTCTGCGCCTATGTTTACCTGGATAATTTTTTCTTGTTTTGGTAAACGTTGATTAACTCAAAAACTAAGGATTTCCAGATATATGTTTAAATGGACTTTTATTCTTGTTTTGGTTTGTAAAAGTATTTCTGAAACACCCTATAGAAACAGCACATACATAAGTGGGAAGGGAAAGAAGCAGAAACAGAAACTTATCATATCTTGTCTAATTACAATGCAGTTTTGAATCACTGGCAATATGCATGAAAACTTCAGTAACTTATGCTATGGCTTCCTCTAAACATTACACCATTTGCAAACTCAATTTTATCAATCTAACAACATAATCATTATTATGAGGGTGGCTATTTAATTTTCTGGATTCCAAGAAATTATGACATACAGTTTCTTGCTTTCAATACTGGGAAAAGCATGAGATATTAATATGTGTAGCAGTAAACGGTACATAGCTTCATTCTTGCAGGTTAGGCAAAATGTTAATTCATGTCTGCTGTACAAGCTGGAGGTAACTCAAGAGTCTTTTCATAATTTCAAGTGTCGCCTAAATGTTTGAAAAGGATAAAAAGGTTTTTCAACAAGGAAGAACCATCCTGAAAGACAAATGGTAAACAAGACTTTGGCAAAAGAACGAAAGCCTTTGACACAGAATGAACAACAATTGGCTTACAGGAGGATAAAAAAATAGGGGTGGAAAGATGCCAGGAAATTGTATGTTAGATATACTAGTATTACCTGTAATAAAAGAGGTAATCAGGAGTTGGGTATTTCCAAGCATGAAAGTTAAATGATACTGGAATATGGTTATCACTTACTGCTCTAGTGACCATATTGCAATCATTTCACTTTAATAGTTTAAAAAAAAGAAAAAAATATATAACTGCTAAGTGATAAATGCCACAATTTGCCTCTGTAGTCTTCAGAGTATGTACAGACAAAAGGTCCTGAGGTCCAGTTTATGAGTTTTGCTCACCATGACATTGCTCCAGCACACAATTCATTGAAAACAATAGAATTCCTGCCACTAGTGTCCATCTACGGTAGAGTTCACATTTGGTTTCCCTTTTCTTTCCAACAATTAATGAAAAACTTCTTTTGAGAGTCCAGAAAAGATGTTTTTGCCACCTCTAAAGCAGCTTATAACTAATTCCAGAGGATGCAACTTTGTACTGAGGATGGGGGAGGCTACTTCAAAAATAAACAAGCAGAGCTGATGAATAACAGCTTTTCACTCAGTAGAATCCAGAAAATTAGTTATTCTGTTACAGTACTTTTGCAGTTTATTTTGAAGCAGTATAAACATACTTCTATTACCATCTAATGTTGCTAATTCTTATAACTAACAAAATAGAGCATTACTTGCAACATTTTTGACATAATAAAATGTAATTGCAAGAAATACTGTGTATACCTCAGAATGGTTGATTTCATGTTAACTGCAATATTCATACAAACCACATGCTCTGTTAACCATTCCAAAATGTAAACATGCACAGAAATAACAAAATATTGTGAAATATAATTTAAATACTATCAACAGCATGGTAGTAGCATTTGTTTTCAAGAAGGTAAAACATCTTAAATTGTGAGGCTAATCACAAAACAGTAGTTGAACTTTAAAATGTTAATTTTATTATAGTTCTGACTTGAAATCCTTGAGATGCTTGGAAATAGGAAATAAATAAATATTATAACTTCCTTTTACTTCCACTCCATTGTTACAATACCTATTATGGTATTCCTTATCAGTTTTTCAAAGGGAAGACAATTCTGCCTATTATAATTGCTTCATTTTGTATAAAAGCCTATTTATGCAGAAATATAAAATAATTAGAAAGCTTTCTTCAATCATTCTAGCTGCCATAACCCCCATTCCCTTATATATGCCCAAAAATAATATGCTTATACATTAAGCACAGAGCTATAGAATCATAAAAATGTTTTCACTGCTGATGAAAAGGAAAAACGGTTTGATTATTCAATAAAAAAAAAACCATAAACACAAAACAACCAGATTTAGGCCTGCTCCTCTTAGTAATAAAATAATAATCTCTTGTGATTTGAAATATTTAGAGCACTCTTTATGCTTTCACTTAAGAAATTTACTCAGGACATGTTTCGTGGAACATTTGTCCACATCATCAGTTGCTAAACAACTATTGGATCATTCGTAGAAGTTGGACAGGTAGATATGTGGGTTGATTCTGGTGGTCTTGTGATAAGCTTGCATAAAGTGTTGTCTGCTTCCAGGATGTCGAAATTCATAAGGTTTTTCTCATGTTTTTTTTATATAAATCCTTTCTCATATGTTTAGTTCCTTTGGTTGTTGAATAGTTTTTAACAATTTAATCCTTTTTTTTTTAATGGTTTTCATTCCAAAAATGTGCTACAGCTTATTTATCTAACTGTTTGTTGATTAACCAAAAAATTAGAGGATTCCACAAACAAAAAAGAATTACACAAACCACAACTTTCATGGAAATACATAAGGTTTTTCTCGTTTTTTTATATAAATCCTTTCCCATATGTTTAGTTCCTTTGGTTGTTGAACAGTTTTTAACAATTTAATGCTTTTTTCTCTTTCATGGTTTTCATTCCAAAAATGTGCTACAGCTTATTTATCTGTTTGTTGATTAGAGGATTACACAAACCACAACTTTGAGTAATTTATCAGGAAAAAAAAAAGAAAAACATTCAAAAAGTTCACTTACCACCTGTCAGCAATAAGAAATTTAAAAAAAAAAGTTCAAGCAATACAATATCATCTTAGCACCTTAAAACCAATACAGTATAAAAAATTTATTTAAACTAAACAAAACAGATTCCAGACCCAAAGAGAATAAAATCTGGTATTTACCAGATTAGTTGCAAGGATTGTGAAAAAATCTATATAGTAAGACAAACAGAAATATTGGCATTAGGTTAAAGAAACATTGAAGAAACATCCATTACAAACAAATAGATAAATCAGCCATGGCAGCACTTTTTTGGAATAAAAACCATGAAATAGAAAAAGGTATTAAGTTATTAAAAACTGTTCAACAACCAAAGGAACTAAACATATGGAAAGGGATTTATATAAAAAACATGAGAAACATCTTATAAATTTTGACTTTCCAGAAGCAGGCAGCACCTTATTCAAGTTTATTATAAGACCACCAGAGGCAACCTAGGTACCTACCCAACTTCCACAAATGATCCAACAGCCATTTAACAGCTGATGATGTGGACAAATGTCCCTGGAAATGTTTCCTGAGTAAACCTCATGTAAGTGAAACCATAAAATGTGTTCCAAATATTTTGACTCAGAAGAGATTATTAATGCATGTTTCCTGTGTTTGATTCCAAATTGAATATTGAAAATAAAATAATACTTTAAACATAGAAATTAATGCTTACAAATATAAAAGTCTGCAAACAATAAGCAACATTATAGGAGGGGAGGGGGTACTGAGCACTTCAACATTTTTTGTTGCATTAGCAAAGCTATAACCTTATTCTTATTGGTTAGAGTTTTATTTTAATTATGTAAAAATGTGTCTTTTTAAGGATGTTGAGCTTCTCTAGCCATAAAAGGTTGCATTAATGCACCTGGATTATAAACTGTGCAATTACCCATATGCTTTGCTGGAACTGTTTGAAAAAAAATTACATAATTTTTTAAAAATTCCAGAATACTTCTCCAAATTTCGCCTTCAAACCAGATGAGCATGGGCCAATGCTTCTAGGAAACATATTTTGTTTCCACCAATGTAGAAAATGTTTTAAAATATGAAGTACACATCTGTGAGGTCTTTTAGCATTTAGAAGTTTGGAAATAAATCATTATTCACAGCACCTGTTAATAGCCACTGACCATTCTTAATTATGGGAATACTAAATAAATCAAAGTATTGAGGATAAAAGGAAACCAAGACTCACAAACAAAATAAAAGCAAAGCACTCCTTTCGCAGGAATATGTTTACATGATGTCTTCGCCGTAACTCCTTGAGTGGCAGCATCACATGAAGCAGGTCAGGAATCATAAACCCCAAGTCACGAAGAACCTAGCACAGAACAATGTGAAAATATGAATGTGCGTGCTTTCAAAAGCTTTTAAATTATGATAGTACAAATTTTGCAGGACATAAAATGAAATATTTAAACTGCTCAAAAAAACCAGTTAATTGATCTGGAATATATAGGAATATATCATATTTACATGAATCTAAAGTTCATCTTTTTTGGCTAAATTCTACCTCTAAAATTAGTGCTTGCATTAGATTCAAGTAAAAATCTAAACCCCTCACAACTATCCTATCTATCTGACTTCTCCAAGCCAAGCATTCGTATCTTTCATTAAGTTTCATGTATCTTCAACTTAATGGTGGTTTTTATTGTTGTGAGCATAGGTACAAATTATGGATGACAAAAAGCAAAACAGATATTATAAAGCAACATTCAATCAAAATGCAATTTTCCATGTTGAAAACCATGAAAACAGGTATACTACAAGGAAATTCGTTATAGCATAGAGCAAAGTTCACTAATGGTACCAATATAAATTGGCAATATTTGATTTTTAAGCAGTGAGGAAAAAATTCACTATACCTCACAAAGGAAGACACCCTGATGTAGACAAAGAAGTTTTGGAATTTGCACAGAAATGAAGAAAGACTTGTCTACCTGCAATTAATTTTATCTCTAATTATATTAATAACGAAGTGGCTAGATTCCATAACATACCAAGGAAAATGTTCAAAGTCAACCATGGGTGGATGAATTGTTTTAAGAATCACTTGGGTCTATCCCTACAGTGCTGCATAAAAATATGCAGAAGCTTCCAGCATTCTTTGAAGAAAAACTTCAATATTTCAATATTATACCGTTAAGCCAGATTATCATCTATAACCCTTCATCTGGCATCTGACAACAAATCTTCAGGTCTCAATGCCATAAGAAAATAATAAATAAGAAAACGTTAACAAAAGCACACTGGATCCAATAATGATGTCATATTATATCACATCACTTCAATCTGTGAATCCTATGAGTTTAGTCAACTGTAAAAGATTCCACTAAGTCTGGAATGTAGATTTTATCATAAATTACATCATGTTGAGGTTCCTGTTTCAGGTTCAATAATTTTGGCAGGTGTTTTATTAAAATTACCAGGATATGGCATGCTTTGAGAACATATTTTTATAGCAAATGTTGATGTAATTTATAATGTATTATGGTTAATAATTACATTAGTTGGGGGGATTTTTACAATATGTATATTTGATGATACTTTTCATATTTACAAATTTTAACTCCTATGTACAGTTTGTCAGAGAACATCATTTTTATATGGTTTACATTAAAATGCCATTTTAGAAAAAAAACAAAAAAACATATTAATAGTAACTTAAATTATTACATGTAGAATATTTATAAAATGGTAAAAACATAAAGTACATATATTTACAAAGTTGAATTACTGCGATGGAGGAAAATTAGTATACTTATTTTTTTATTGTATGAAATCCTCCTCTGTATAGATGTGAGTGATTAGGTATCTTTTTAATGCTAACCTGAAGTTACTTTTATTAGTATACAGTTTCTTTAGAGATAATGAAAATGAATTAAATAATACTACGCCATTGTAGTAAACACCTATTTGAAGTGTCTGCAATTTTTTACTTGGTCTGTGCAAGTCCTGAGTGCTGTGCTTATATGATTTTTTATGTATATTTCTGATTTGTCTGCTACAAATAGAAGTATATCTAGAATTTATTTGCATCCTAATGGTAAACTTTCAAATGAGTTGATTGTTTTGACCCTGCCATTATTCTTATTACTCTTTTTCTTATATTTTTTTAGCATTTACTGACTTTCTTCAGAACATTGTTCCACAAGCCATTAAGGAATGGAAATAAGCATAATATTCTGTTTTTAGGATGCTCTTATTTATAAAATGAATTAATGTTCTGATTGCAAAATATATCAAGCTTCATTTGGATAAGATGTAATCAACATGGTCTTTCCAATTCATATTATAGTCAATCATAAGACTAAGAAATTTTACTTTACAATTTAATTGTCTTCATATTGTATCTGTAGGTCTGCAGCGTGTTAATTTTTTTATGTCAAACCAGTTATTTAGTGCACTTTGAATAAATCTGATAGGCAACTGATTTTGTGTTCTTTAATAAGAATCCAATATAATATGCAAAAAGAACTGGATAAGCATGTATGTTTATTACTGAAGGGAGATCATTGATGTATAGTAAAAATGATAATGAACCCAAAATAGAACCTTAAGGAACATCATGCTTAACTACTGACCATTCTAAGCACACATAATTATCTGAAGAATTTATTGTAATTTTTTGCTATTTGATAAATATAATGCAATCCATTGATAACCTTTGCCCTTAATACCATAATAGAAATAATTTTGATAACAGTATATTATGATTTACAAAGTCAAAAACTTTTGATAAATCACAGAATATTCCTAATGTATTAAATTTATTATTAAGGGATTTGAGAATTTAATTAGTTACCTTGAAAGTGGCATCATTTGTTCACATGCTTCCTAAATCTAAACTGTTCCCTTACTAAAATATTATTTTTATTTAGATGGTGATATGTCCTTTTGAACATTAGTTTTCCAAATACTTTGGAGAAAGCTGTAGATGGCTTCTCCAACATTTAAATTATTACAGTAGTATTGGATGATATTCTAGTTTGTGATTGAATGTTGTGTTTTAATTTATAGCAAGGAATGGGTTTGGTTGTATTACCTAATGTGCTTAATAAAGACTACTGTTTATTATAATATAACATAAGCCAATTGTATATAGTAGTACTGTGCTGAATTAAACATCTATTGCTACATGAAAAAGTGTTATAGTGGAATAAAGCATACATTTAATGTTGTATAAAACAGTGTTATGGTGTACTGTAGCAAATTAAATTCATGACAATAACCTGTTGACGCATCAATGTAACTTTTGTTTTCTCTCAGGTTTGAATTTTTTTTAATTAAATGTTTTAAATTTTGTTAAACAAAATTTGTTCAATTACACACTGCATTCGCATAAATACAATATATAATTATTCTATGTTGGCAATATCATATTGTCCATAATAGCAAACAAAACTTTTGCCTCAAATTTTCTTCACAGTTTAAGTAAACCACATAAAAGTGAACTATTCTGATTTTTATAGCTGTTTTCAATATATTGGAAGTAATAGTGCCATTAAGATTTTATTCAGATGCCAAAATAGGGTGAAATAAGCAAAATAGAAATTGTAAGAATGCTCAAACACTTTTTAATAAAAGCAGGATATCTAATAAGTAGAGTCTGGATTTTATATAATTATATTATTTCAAAAATATGTACAAAAACCTCCAAATATGTATTATTAGAATTGCATCTTTGTTCCGATGGTGGTTTTATTTACAGAAACATAAACATTTTGTTTTAACACAAATTGCACATTTATATGTCACATTAGCTTTTGTGGTGCAATCCTAAAGTCAATCAAGGCATAAAACACAATATGTTACAAGATAATTCTTCATATTTTCAGAATTAGGTTCCATTGGTGATTGGAGAGTGTGTTCTTATATAGTGAAAATTATCTGTCAAACATCATTGGTGCATACTGAAACAGATGCATGTGGTTGGTACCAATTATCTTCTGAGGGTCTCCCATTTATCCACTGAGAATCTGGCTAACTGTAGATAAGTTGGCATAACCTAATCAGGATCTATTTGGGCTTTTTTCACATCTTGCGTAACTGTTGACTCAAGGACAACACTCAATTTGTTTTTCATGTCACAGATGATGTCCAAGATTTTGCAAGTAAAAGTCAGACAATTATACCTTTTCCAGAATTCAGTCAAAGTTAGAGTTGACATACATCAGCTCATGTGCAATTGTAGGATCCTGTAAGATACTTTGTATGTCTCTCACTGATACGACTAACTCAGTAGAGGAGTCAACAACTGTCTTCACAGCTTGAAGATGTTCATTATAAAAATGAACTGCCTGAGCTATGAAGGAATGGTCAATCTCGATATTGTTGGAAATAGATATCATCTTTGGGAGCCCATGGTTGACTGAATGTGGAAACAAATTTACTCTAATCAGTACTAAGTGATTTCAAAGCAAATCCAATTATCTATTAGCATTTCTCTAAAGAAGAAAGGACCAATGATATGATCACCAACAACATCAACCCGAACATTATGTTTTTGGATACTGCATGTGTTTCTCTTCCATTCACATCCATTGCGAATTCTTCTTCTTCTCCTTCTCCTTCAATAGTGTTTAATGACCATTTTAACTACTGAGATATCAGAAGTGGAATGTGGCTTCATCTGAAAGTACAATTTGTCTAAGAAAAACCAAATTGTTGCTAATGTGCTACATCATTAATTCACAAAACTGCTTTCTTCTATCGCGATTGTCCTCTGAGAATTCCTGCAAAAGTTGAATTTTACAAGGATATTGCTTGATACTTTTAAGGGTTTTTCATTATGTAACTTTATTTGATTCTAGTGACAAGTTAGTAGTGGACATGTTTGGATTTCTTGCTCATGGAGGAGTATATCCAATTTAGTATTCTCATCAGTTGCGCTTTTGGGGCAACCTCATCTTGGTAAGTCCTTTATACTTCCAGTTTGAGTAAACTTCTTAACAATCATTGTCCCTATTGAATTGGATTGCAATCGGAATGCACATCATTAAATACAGTTGCTGTCTCTCAATGAGATTGTTGCCTGCCTCCATCACCAACCATAATTAAAATTAGAATTCCTTTTCTTTCCCTCAACATTAGATAGAATTATTTAACATACTAAATATGAGATTTAATCCCTTAAATAAGATGTTTCTGTATGAATAAACATGATTCCATGGATATAAACAAAGGACAGTATATTATTACTGACAAAAAACAGTAAACAAAAAAGCAGCTACACTTTTTTTTAAAGAACAATAAATTTGTACATTAGTATTGTGTGAATACTTTTTGAAAATATAAAAGAGCTGTAGTTACATATCAGTAAATATCATTTTTGAGTTTTCAGTATATGGCCATCCCCACATACCAAGTTTCATGTTGCTGAACCACATGCTTCAAAAGTTATTTAGGAAGCGCAGGACTTTTAACTAACCCTGTTATAGTTCATTCTCATACACTGGCACTCATGTAACAGAGGAACTTAATATAATCCATAATGTGCTACAGCTATTTTATGCTTTTATGTACTTAAATGAAAAACAATAATTATACAACTCTATGACACTAGATTCACATACTCCAAGAAACTTTAGAGAATCTATATTTTGTTAATACTGCTGTTCACAATTAGCCACACTGCCTATGGTTCCTCAGTAGTAAAAAAGGGCATTAAATGCTATTCAAAGAAAAAAAAATAGCCACAATTTAAGTTTTCTGAAATGAAATTCTTTCTATTATCTCTCAATATTTTTTTGTAAACTATCTAGCTACAACTATTATGGTTGTTGCTGCCTCTGGAAGATTGTATAAATTTATTTTATCTTTCATAACTGGAGTTTCTTAGAAGAATATCTGTTAATTTAATATGACATGCTGTTCCCAATGAACTGGGTATTTCTTTGGTAGATGCCTTGATAATGATAATATCATCTTTCAGCAGCAAGGATGTAGATTCCAGGCACTGAATTGCTATGGAAGTGGGCTTTTAAGATGACCTTGCTATTATTCTGAAGAACTGTCTTGCTTTGACACTGGAGTTCAAAATACTACTACCTTAATTGGCTAGCATATAACAGAATTGCCAACGGCCAGGTATTCCAAAATATTACACAAGAATGCCAGGCACTGTTAACATAAGCAACCAAATGGAATAGGTGCTTTGAAAAATATCTTATTAACAGAGGAGCTTCTATCCTAAACTCCAGGAAAATGATTTTGACTTCCACTGCTATACAATGTAGAAAATGGAGACATTACAGGTGGCATGAAGCATATATGGGTGGAAATTTGCCAAGTAAGTTCTACTTTGCCCCTGATGGCAGCAGTATCTGTCACCAATGTTAGAGGTTTCTCATTTCTATTTTCTCCCAGATAAAAGATATTTATGGCATTTCTTATAGCAGAGGTTATAATGATTAACTTCTCAAGTAATTTATATAAATTTTGTTGCAGTCTTGTGGCTCTGTAGATTCTAAATTTCCCACCAGATTATAGCTATGAATTGGCCACAGCTATCATAGTTTCATCTATTATAAGCAAATACTAGAGTCACTAACTTCTGTTCTAAAACCTTACAGAGCCTTTTCTTAATTATTTAAAATATTTGTTGCACAACATTGACTATTTTGATATATTCCAAACATTGAGGCCATTAAAATTACAATTTTGTAGTATGTTTTATGACCATTAATAGATAGCAAAGTAACAAAAGTTTCATTCTTTACTAACCATGACAATGAAAATAAATGTGTGAGTCTGTATTTGTCCTGCTTTGATGAAACAATCTTAATACGAGCTGCAGAATATTTATGTTGAAGAAAATGCAACTTTCTGTCAAAACCTATCTATAAAAAGAAACAGAAGTAGCACTTTAAGAATATTAACGTAGTGGTTTGTTCCCTAGCACTTATGTTTTTATTGCATTCATATCATACGTTCTTTCGTATCCTAGAAGATAATCAAATTTCACCAGAAAAGCTTGCAATGATACTACACTGTATCAAGCAATTCTACCATTGTGGAATATGCTGATTTACCTACCAACATAGCAAGTTCTGTAAATGCAACTCATTTACTTAAACCTAACATAACATTAAGACCTGAGATTAACACACTGTGCTTAAGATTTAGTACTTTAGCACCTGTGCATTAATAATCTTAAAATATAACCACTAGGTTAGGTTTAAGCTCCATGAGGACTTGCATAAAATGAATATTTAATTAGGTTTGATTTGGTTAGGTTAGTGTATTTGCAAAAGCACATAGCTATATCACTATCATGCCATATCTTAAATGGTGCATTTGTACCCAATAAAAACAGCCATTTTGCAGCTAATAAGATTTTCCCAGCATTTATAGTTACTGGAGACATAAAGCTTTATATTACAACCCTTACATTAGTTGTTGGTTATTAATGTATGTTCATTTGCTCTTGTTTTTTCTAAGTATTATATTTTTATAGTGCCCTTTAATTTCAAACAGTTATATTGGGGGATTTAGAAATTGAGATCATCAATTATTTTATTTAAACATACGTTTTTGGTTTTCTCTATTTTATTTTAAACAAAACGTGCCAATTAAATCATTTAGAAACTATTTGCATTTATTCTAAAGATTTATATTTTGCCCAGTTACTCATTTTGAATAGTAAATATAAATATAGATTTTTCTAATGCTGTTCTGTGTGACTAAGCCACTAGCCTACAGATTGGATAGAAAATTTCATTGCATTGAATCTGAGAGCAGAGAGCACAAGAATATACAGAATAAGAATAAGCACAAATAAAACAAAAGGCAGAGAAGGTACAAGAAGGTAGAAAGGCACAAATAGGTGCTAGAAAAAAAACAATAAAAAATATTAAAAACACTATTTTTTCCTCACCCAAAACCCCCTATTCCCTGGGTACATTGTGTTACAGTTGCAAAATCAGTATAAGTACTGGGGAACTAATCAGAATCATTAACTAATTAAAAATAAACAAATTTCTATATAAATATTTATGAAATTAAATATATATACTTGTAAGCCTATATGCCAGGTAGATTTGAAAATGTAGTACATATGGATTTAACATTGTCATAAGAAACCTACATATAAAAAGTTGAAACTGGCATTATACTCAATTGAATAGCTTAACTTCATTTTTGTGTTTGTTGTTTATAAAATTAAGAATAAGGTTTAAATGTGATGATTATAAATTATATTTGTGAAATTCACTAATTTAAAAATAATACTTCAGAAAACAAAATGAAATATTAAACAAGCCCGATGATTTCAATTTTTATATACAATGGCAATGTTAAAATCCCAAAGTACTATATTTTCTTTCAAACCTATCCATATGTGGATATCCATAAGCCCTGGGGCTGCAGTGCTTCCCCAGTTATATATCTAGGAATGAGAACTTGCTTGCCAAAAGAGAGAGATCAAGCCTAGAAAACCATAATGCCAGATTATTTCAATTTTTACAAAGATTTTTATGGCAATGTTAAATCCCTATGTACTATATTTTCTTTCAAATCCACCTATTTGTGGATAAGCCTTGCAGCTATAGTGCTCCCCCAGTTATATATCCACAGATGAGACCTTGCTATAAAAAAAAAATAAAATTAGCCTAAAAAACCACAATATCAGATATTTTCAATTTTTATGAAAGATTTTCATGGTAATATTCAATCTCTATGTACTGTATTTTCTTTCAAATATGTGGATTGGATTTACTCAATAAGACTTGCAGCTCCAGTATTCTCCAGTTATATATGTACAGATAAGATCTTGATGGGGAAAAAAGAGAGAGAGTGCCTAGAAAACTATAAAACTTATTTTGCTTGTCAGATTCAATAAAATATTATTTTTTTAACAGTAGTGAAATTACAGTTTTTTTAACCCATTGCTGAATCAGATTAATTTTAAACTACTTTACCTTTTGACCTATCAAATGTTTTAACAATGATTATAAATAATGCACAATACAGCATACAACTTCACTAAAGAACTGCAATAAAATAACTGGATTGAGTGGTGATAATTTAATTTATGTTACATTACTCTTTCAGCAGCAAATTAAGCTAAAGATTGACATTATAGTTGAGGTATGTATTAGGCCTCTTGTTTTGAAATTTTTGAATTTCGTTGCCAAAACAGCATGCAAGCAAGGAGCAAAGGAAACCTGCACATTCTTACTGCCAAGATAAACATTAAATCACAATAATGCCCGCAAACATGTTTTGCTCTCTAACGAATGACATAAGCCTAACCCAGGCCACCCAAATAAACCTTTTTATAGAAATATTAAAACAAATTCAAAATTAATATTTGATTTTCTTCAGGGTGTTTCATTTATTTGCATTTGAACGTGAGAAGTTTATAATGATGTAAATTTAAGAAAATGTATCATTTGATTGTTTCTTTAGAAGGTTCATTTAACTCTTATTAGGTCTATAAGTACCATTTATTATTTTTTTGGTTTAAGAGGAATCACCCACCATTTCAATCCAGATGGCAGAAAAGGAAATGAATATTGAAATTTTCTAACTATAAAGCAAGGAAAACTAGGATACAACATAAAACTTTAAACATCAACTTAAACACATTATAATTAATCAAAATTACATAATGTTTAATTGTATCATGTCATTTTAGACTCCAACACAACTGCATGATTTGTTAATTTTTAAACTGTGATATAAATTACCTGATGTGAATAGCCTTCTCCTCTGACAACATTTGCCACAAACTGATCAAACCCTCCAGCCAAAACATGAACTAGTGCAATTCCAGCAATTGTTAGAGCTTTGAACATTGTAACAGAGTTCTTTTGGTCAGCCAAGTGCACCACAAATGCTGTGGATAAAACTTCAGTTGCTGTGAAGAACATTTGGTGGTACCACTGAGAGTAGTAATCATCATTCCAGTAGTTCACATAGGCCCACCATGAATAATAATGTGCAAAGATAGAAGAAAGGAACAGCACCAACATAGATAGTCTCAGCTGGCGACTAAACAAGAGCAATGTTAGATGTCTAATGCACTCATAAAGAGCTATCATGGTAAGCATGGTCAACACCCATATCTTGAATGTGTTTCGTGTTGCATTAAAGTATAAATGTTTGTAGGCTGCAACTCCTGACTCGTAAGTTCCTGAAAACAAAGAAAGAAGAATTATACTAATTTTAAACTTATTATACGTTGCACTGATTTTTTGAAAGTAAAATAGCATCCTTTAACTTTCAGAAACAGGCATTCATTTTTCACATGTTCAGTTAGAAATACAGTGAAACTAGCAGTTGGTTGGTTGCAGAAAACAATTAAAGCTCAAATATTTCCATTTGGTTATTAATGTCAGTTTAATTCTAAGCATGGCCAGCTTAACTGGGATTTGCTTGACACCAGGAAGCAAGCTGTTTGCCAGCAGAGTCAGATATTCATAGCCCCTTAAATTCAAGATTTCTCATTCAAATTATAGCTACAATAACTACCTACCTTTGCCATAAAATATGTTGGAAATGATGTCCTTGTAGCGCCACACATCTCTCATATCTTTTAAGAAAATTTGCATTAACACTCATTAATTCTTCTTCTGAAATTGCAGTAATTTCTCTTCTTATAGGCCCTATAATTCTATAAGCATTCACAGCACACAAAACACCAATTTTTTGGTCATACAATGGCATTTTGTGCACAAGACCAGGTTTTTCTGCATTCTGTAGCTATTGTTTTGTCTTGCTACATAACCAGGTAAATAAAACCCCGTTGCAACCATAAAAAAAGTTAAATGCCAGTCAATAGAGCAATC
Source organism: Metallyticus violacea (assembly GCA_030762175.1). Taxonomy (NCBI): domain Eukaryota; kingdom Metazoa; phylum Arthropoda; class Insecta; order Mantodea; family Metallyticidae; genus Metallyticus; species Metallyticus violacea. Next base: position 56,967,905 of record CM060844.1, read on the forward strand.
ATGAACATTATCCTACACCTAATTGCAGAAATTAACTCTACTCACATTATCACATGGTTGCAATAAATGAATTACAGTTATCTTATAGGGTTTTAATTTTAAAAGTTTAGTAGCATTCCAAGCCAAGATTTGCAAAATTCCTGATTCCTGTGCAAGCTTTCTCAGAGATTTCTGTGGACTTCATCCTAACTTTTCTTCGATATCATCAAATTTTCCCTCTGTAAGAATATGGAATTTTACTTTCAGTTTCTTATCAAGAACAGGTCCCTTTCTATAAATCTATTCACAAAATTACGAACCTTTCTCTATGAGGTACATGAACAGCTGGGAATATGTCTATAAATTGCAGTCTCATTTCTTTACAAGAGTTTGTAGTCACATAGGAATCATACATAAAGATTATGTGTGCTAAAGTATACAGACTTTTGGGCATTATAACAGCACTAACAAACTGCAACATGTGATTTCACAATGTTTCAATTCATAGACTTCACATCAACTGATTAGCTGGCATACACAGAGAAGCGAAAGTCGAGGGGGGAACAGAACAAATTAGAAAAAGCACAGTGCAAGACAGGCATATCCCATTAAGCTGGCCACATAACCAAACAAAGGTTCTGTATATATCTATGCAATAAGAATAGCAAGTAAAGTACAAATGTCAATAGGTAGCATAAATAATGTCACAGATAATGAATTAAATAAGTATTTACAATATTTTTTAATATATTTAATATTTTTCAAAATAGTGCTTCAGTATACCATACAGTTAATGTTATGGAACATAAACAAAAGAAATCTTTATTTATAAAGTAGAATTAGGAAAAAAAGCAGTAAGATGCACTATAGAAAGTACTGTAAAATACTGAATAAAGTGGTTAAACAAATGAAGAATATGTATTTCTCATAGGCCTTCATAAGTCTAAAAATAAAATTAAAACTACATGGAATTTATATACAAATAAAACCTGTAGGGAAAATAAAGACGAAAATATATCCTCTTCAGCTTATCACAATTTGAAAATTTATAATTTTGCAATGTTTTAACAGTAACATCACAACCATTGCAAAGTAACGGGTTAACAGAGTAATGTAAGAGTTAAGACATTAAATTATTAACAAAATGAGCAAGTAAACACAATTTCCATCATAAATGTACTGCTAGGCCTACTTCTCCCAGCAAAATTGCAAAAATTACTAAGCCACTCAAATGCGAAAATTCATTTGGATGGGATGACACACGAGGGTAGATTTATAAGTTTCCGACCTTGCGGATAAGGATTATCAACTTTACAAAACCCTTATTTGGTGTCATACCTTATTTGTTAAGTAAATAACTGCAGCTGTAACTTCTGCTCCACTGTATTCAGTTGTTCAGATACAGATGCATAAAGAAGGCTATGTGTAGAAGATTGTGACAAGTTTAAAATGGAGTATTATTAAGTTCTTAACAAAAGAAGGACTTACTCCATATGAAATTAAACAGCAATTGGATGGTATTTATGGGTAAACATCCCCCTCATATTCTACCATAAAAGAATGGGCCAAACTTTTTCAAATGAGTCGAGAAAGCATTGAAGACAAAGAGCAGGCAGTCATTGGAGATGCTCACTCCTGACAACATTGCTCTGTGAAAGGAAAAATTATGGAAGACTGGCAGCTCAAAGTTACAGAAATAGCAGCAAGATTGGACCTTTCCGAAACAACAGTCTTTTGAATTATTCATGAACATTTAAACATGAATAAGATTAGTGCAAGATGGGTGCCTAGACTTCTTTTCTCAGTCCAAAAGCAGCAACGAGTCATCTATTGTCAGGCATTTTTGGAGCTGCTGTTTCAACAAGAGAGAAGTTCTGCAAACCATTGTTAGAGAGATGAAACTATGGTACTCTACTATGATGCTTTGTCCAAAAGTGAATCGATGGAGTGGCGTAAACTTGGCAAAGCATCCTCTTTAAAGGTCAAAGTCACTCAGCCAACTAAGAAGATCATGGCCACAATCTTTTGGGACTGTGAAGGAATACTCTTCATTCACTTCAAGGAGAGGAACACCACAGTAAATGGGGAGTGCTATGCTGGCCTACGGCACAGACTACGTGCTTCCATCAAAGAGAAAAGGTGAGGAAAGCTAAGTGGTGGTGTACTCCTTCTTCAAGACAACAAGCTGTCCACAAAGCTGTTGCTGCAAAGGAAGCTGTAAAGAAATGGCTTCAAGGAGATCAACCATCCACCCTACAGCCCAGATCTAGGTCCCAGTGACTGTTTTGTCTTCTCAAAACAAGAAGGACCTTTGAGGAAGGAAATTCAAGTGTAACGAAGAAGTGATGGATGCTGTTTGTTCCCATTTTGCATACAAGACTTATGACTATTTTGGTTGGTAGGGTTTGGTGGGGGGGGGAATGAAATGTTAATTCAAAGATGTAAGAAGTGTATTGCAATAAAGGGTAAATTATTGAAAAGTGAAATATAGTTTTTGTCTTTATCGTAACTAGAAAATGGGAAGGTCAGAAACTTATAGATCTACCCTCGTAAGTACTAAACCATTAAAAAGTTGTTCATCCAAACTAAGTAAACTTATCAGTCACATTTGTGACTGATAAGTGTGGGAAATATTCCAGATATTGATGAATTATATTATATATATTATATTATATTATTCATCAATATCTGGAACATTTCCCAAAAGACTGAAGATTGCTATTTTTAAACTTCTTTTCAAAAAGGGCGACGAAGTTTACCATCAAACTACAGGCCTATATCACTTTTTTAAGTTCATACTCAAAGGAACATTTATGTATAATCATGTTATGAAATACTTAAATAATATTTTAACATCCTCCATGTTTAGTTTTAGAAATGCATGTCAACAAATAAGGCCACATTTAAACTCACTATAGAAATCATAGAAGCACTAGATAGGAAGGAATATGTTGTAGGGATATTTTGTTTAGTTTAGTTCCTGGAGCATCAATGGGTTTGCTAGGCAGTCACAGAGACTTACAAACATAGAATTTGTCATTTACAATTATGACAGTAGCACACATACTCTATATTTAGAAAAAAATAGTTAAAATAAAAATTAAAAAGCAACACCTGTAACAGCTCAGCCTAAACAACAAAATCCAGAGAAGCAGAAACAGACAAATCACTCAATCACACAAATTTTACTATATACATGTTTACATGTGCATGGATATACAATCATTGCAATATGTGTACACAGTATAATATATTGTTACTCATATATTCCTTTACAGAATAATAGACTTTTTACATAGGCATTTTCTATGAGCAGATTTAAAGGATATGCTATTATTTATTAAAGCTTTTAGACTAAAGGGAAGCATTTTGTACTAAAATGTATTCCTAGTAAACTCTTTTCAATGGCAGGAAAATGTTGAAACTGGTCTATGTAGCTTTGCTTTTTGTCTAGTATTCTTGTCATGTATATTTTGATTTTGTAAAAATTTTTCCTTATTTCTTGTATAAAAGTTCATGAGAGATAATATATATTCACATGTAAGAGTTAAAATTTCAAATTGCCTAAATAGGTTTCTGCATGAATGTCTGCTATGTGTACATGCGATTATTCATGTGACTTTTTTCGGTAATAGTAAGACACACTCACTTTTAACAGAGTTTCCCTAAAATATAAGACCATATTTCATATATTTGAAATAAGCATAATACACTAGTTTTAAAATCTTTATTGACTCTAGTATTACTCTAGTATTACTAATGCATGTATTGCATAGCAATTTAGGTATTAATTGATATCATTGTATGATTCAGTTGAACTACACACTCTTAAAGCTTCACTTACTTTTCATTTCCATTCATATTTAAGGTATGGTACAGATATGTGGATGATATATTTGCCATAGTTAACAAAAAACTCATTGACGATGCCTTAAAACTTCTAAATATTCAAGATAAAAACATATCATTTACATACGAAATAGAAACAGATAACATGCTGCCATTCCTGGATATTAAAATAATGAAATGCCAAGAAAAACTTAAATTTGGAATATACAGAAAGAATACACATGCAGATAATCACATCAAAGCTGACAGTTTTAACCCTACAGCACACAAACATGCAGTAATTAACAATTTAACACACCGGCTAGTTAACCTACAAATTAACAAAGAAGAATATTTTAAAGAATACAAACAAATAGAAGAAACAGCAGTTAAAAATGGTTTTAAAAAAGAACTAGTACATAAAAAGGTGCAGAAATTCAAGAGACAAAAACATATCAAAGAAACCACAACACTTTCAGCAACAAAAGATAAACTTATTTTTAAAAAATTCACATATCATCCATGGGCCACAAAAAAATTTCAGAATATTCTTAAAGATTTTAATATCAGGTTGGCACCGATTAATAGATTTAATGTTCAAAATTTGCTGATAGATAATGTTAATGACAGTATTCCACAAGAAGAAAAATCAGGTATTTACAAAATAAACTGTGCAGAATGTGAAAAAATCTACATAGGGAAAACAAAGAGAAACATAGGCACGCGGTTAAAGGAACATTTCAGGAACATAAAGTACAAGCAAATAGAGAAATCAGCAGTAGCATATCATTTTTGGACACAAAATCACGACATAATAAATAAAACAAAATTATTAAAATCAGTACAAGGACCTACGGAATTATCAACCTGGGAGAAAATCTACATCTACAAATACAAAGACAGCATAATGAACTTCGACATTGTCGGGGATGAAAACATAAACTACAAGTTTATCACACCACCACCAGAGCAGAATATACATTTCCACAGCTCAACGAATGATCCGACAGTTGAACTTTAGCCTGGCTGAAGATGGGAACAAAATGTTCTCGAAACCGGTTCCATACATTTATGAAAAGTAAGTGAAGCTTTAAGAGTGTGTAGTTCAACTGAATCATACAATGATATCAATTAATATGATTGGCTTCACTGTGCAAGTTCCAATTTACATTTAAGTAATTTAGGTATGATAAGATCCATGTGATCTTTCCAATTCAGATGGTTATCAATTATTAAATCAAGGAATTTCATATATTTGGTTTGTAGAAGTACAGTGTTATAATATTCTATCTGTAATAGTGGATTTGGAGATCTATGAGTTATGTGATTTGTCAAAGGCATTTGACTATAAAGCTCATAGCTCATAAGCTATTATTACAAAAGTTGGATATCTATGGGTTAGATAATTTTACAATGAAATGGTTTGAATCTTATTTCTGTAATTGAATGCAAAAAGTTATAATCATTCACCATGGTAGAGGTTGTAAAAGATAGTGTACCACATTGATCAATATTGGGTCCTCAAATATTTTTAATTTTTATTAATGATCTACCATATAGCTTAAGTCATCAATCAAGAGTACTACTTTTTGCAGATGATACTTAGTGTGCTTGTAATAGGGAAAGTACAAGAACTTCCGTCAAATACGGTTACAAAAGTTTTTTATGAAATAAACTTACAGTTTCAAGCCAATAAATTGTCAATGGATATAGATAACACAAATTTCATTCAATTCAGAACAAAGAATAAATATATTAAGATCTCACAATCAATTTCAAGATCAGACCCTAAAATAAATCAATCTTACAAAATTCTTGGGTTACAAATTGTTCAAAATCCTACTGGAGGAAACATGTCTCCAACTTACATCAGCCTTAATAATCTCTTCTGAATTGAAATATTTAGAACACACTATGGTTTCACTTACATGAAAGAGTGTTATAAAAATATTTAGACTCAAAAGAAATGATTAATGCACGTTTCACTGTGTTCAATTCCAAATTGAATTAATATTGAAATTACTTCAGCCTGAATGAATGGTGTTTAACACTCATTTTTACTACTGAGGCACCACAGGCGGTGAACACTGGTGTTACATAAAATGAAATGATAAATTGGGAAAGGAATTTTTTTAAGGAAGGAAATGTTCCAGGCCTAATTTACGTTACCTCTCTGGCATTTGCCATTTGTGAGGACTGAGGAAAACCTGGAAAAAACCTCAGTCAGGGAGGATGGTCCTGGCAAGATTCGAACCCCAGACCTCCCGCTCAAGAGTTCGCCCCTTAACAACCTCGGCCACCTGTGGCGGTACTTCAGCCTGTTTTGCCCTAAGAGTTTTACATGGTCTCTTACCAAAAGACACCTTGCATATGGTATACTTTGCCTATTTTTACTCTGTAATGAAATATGAAATTTTTTGGGGAATAACTCTCCTTATAAAAGTTTTCCATTTGCAAAGGAAATTTATTAGAATAACCTGAGAAAATGAAGAGAATCCCATAGACATTTTTCAAAAAATTAAATGTACTTACTCTCACAGGAGAATATATATATAAAAGAAAAATAATGTAACACTATTAACAATGTAACTAAATTAACATTAATTAGAAAAGCAGAAAAGGATAAAACACTAAGAAAAAGTTAGAGTTGTAATCGTTTAATCCTTTTCTGTTTTTCTAATATATATATATAACCTAATGCATTAAGTAGTAGATAATCTCAATTTTTTTAAATGAATTTCCTTATATGTATACATAGACTCAAAACAGGAATGATTTGTATAGGCTGGCTAACACATTACACGTTTTCCAGAAGGGTGTGCTATTCTGCAATTCAGATAATATAATATTCTACCCAACTGAATTAAATTATTAGGAAATAACTGTAAATTCATATCTTTCAAAAATTCGCTTAAAGAATTTGTAATAGCTCACCCTTCTACAGTATAGATCAATATTTTGAACTTAATTCATCTTAATTACATATGGGTTTTTTATATGTTCTATACCTTAGGGCTCTTGCTGAACTCAGGATCTATAGAACAAAATAATTACATATGTTCATACATAATATTTTTGAACTGCTGAAATCAAATATAAGCAATGGATTTATTTAATACTTCATTTAAAATCATATTCCAAAAATGGATCTTGAAATAATAGCAGTGCCTATATGACATTAAGCCCAAACAGGTACTTTGCTCTACAATGAAGCACTTCTAATACTGCTACAATACTGGCCAGAAACCATTACAATCACTCCATCTTTTGCTTCTCAAATTTTTGTAAAAGCTTATTTGTATTCTGCAAATTCTGTTTCAAGCCATAACAGTTTATCTCAGCATAATATTTTAGAGAGATATAAGACACCTGCTTTTCAGATGTAGTGAGTGAAGAACTCTTATCCCAGACACACACTTAGGCAGATTTTCAATCAGTTCCAACAGAAAAATATATTTTCTTTTTTTATTGAATTCTCTTATATGCAGAATCTTAACAGAAATATGGCACAAATATAAATGCAACATGTCTTTCCCTTGCCACTGTACAGTTTGGTTACTTCACATTGCTAATGGCTTCGCTAATCCTTTCACTAAATTCAAATCAAATAAATGTTGTAAATCAGTAAGCCCGACAGTCACATTTATACTTAAATATCCCAAAAAGAGAGCACAATTTCTAATCAAGGCCTATGTTTAAAATAAGCAATTCCCATAGGTCCCATATGCCACCATACTAATGCTTTTAATTAATCATTTTATAAAACACAAGGCAAGCTACAGGCATCAACTCCCAAGCATACCACAGCTCACTAGCTCATTCTCTTACCTTTAAAAACAGTGTCCCAGCAAGAGCACGTACAAAAGTGTTTATCCACACTGCGAGAGAAATCTTCCCAAAAATAATACAAGATGCCAATGTGCATTGGAGGGAATAGCACTGGTGCTATACACCCAATGAAAATGGCAAGACAGCTTGCCCATTTACTTTGGGACTTATTTTCGACCGACAATACAAAAGGTAATCCATCTCTACTCATCTTTGCAGTTGCTGAAAAGTCTCCGATGAGTTAAGCCTACTGCATTTTGTTAGCTTGTAATTAAGCTCAAACATTAATATACAGCACGACAATGGTATTTAAAGCTCTAGGCCGCATACAAATGTTCAGTAAACGTCACAAGAAGTGCATTATACCAGCAAAACTTGTTGCTTTTCATATATAAATCAATTTTCCATACCTATTCATACCCTTATGGTATTCAACTTGAAAAGCCGGAAAAATTAATTTGACTTTAAACAATTTTAACACAATGTTCTCTATAGACTGACTGCAGAAAACACAGCAACAGTGAAAATAATGTTTCATAACCAAGAAAGCACCAATGCAAGTTTCATGTTATCAACGTGTACTACGTATCGTCCTCTTGTGATAGTCTATCGCAAAACCTGTTTTTACTTCAGTCGCCATGATGTTTATGTGTTACTAGGCAACACACCATTGGAGGATACCAACTTATCTTTCGAATGACTTGATAACTCTTGAACAGCAAAGAAATGAGATAGTTGTGTTGCATGAATTTATAATTTACAAATAGCTGCTATTTGTTTTGTTCACTACATAGGTAACGTAGAGAGGTAATTTCTTAATTCTTTACTTTCAGCATCAGTCATTCAATACATCTAATCATACATACTACATTATCTCGAATGTTTCATATCAGGCATTTACTAAGATAAACTGCTCCTTTCAAAATTAACACAAGTTACTCAGGATTCTTTCAAGCTCAAAACAGATATTACTGGAATTTTTGGCTGATATAAAAACACCTAACATCACGAATCATTTTTAAAATTGCAGTTTGCTTTTGAAGCTACATTGCTGCTAGGAATATGCACTACGTTTATGCCTTATTAGCACAGCGACAGGCAAATAAATGCATTACACAAAGGCAAGACATAGCAGTACTTCAAATGTACTATTTGTCAAGATGGTATTCCAGGTCATCTGTGATACCCTAGAGAGGATGAGTTAATGATGGCAGTCAATAACATATTCAGAACATTTAGTTAATTATTTCTAATATTTACAAATCCAGATAATTATAATTAAACTTGGTTCAAAACATTCTAGCAGAATGCTGTTAAAGTAATTGCTATTTTGTTTCCCAATTGTGTCGAGTTCATTTCATTTACTGTATGGGTATTATATTGCTCTATGATCCTATGTTGAGCAAAGTACTAGGACACAAACGTATTTTACAAGGGAATGCAATAAGTAAATAACTGCAAACAGCATAACTTGTATTTATGCTAAGCCAGGTTGAGAAGAACGACTAAACCAAAACAACAAAAACCAGAGAAGCAGAAACATTCAAGTATCTCAACCACACAAATTTTACTATATACATGTTTACGTGTGCATTGATATAAAATCATTACATTGCTTTTAACTCAGTATCATATATAGTCACGCATATATTCCTTTATGGAATAATAGGTCTTTTACATAGGTATGGTCTAACAGCATATTGAAAGAGTTCCGTTGTTTATTAAGGTGTTTAGGCTAGAGGTAAGAGAGTTTTGTACTAAAATGATTACATAATTTGAATTGAATTTATTTTCACTTAATACAACGAGCTTCCACAGTACAATTTTACAATCACTCAGTTATACAAGCAAATACAATCAAAGTCACTCTAGTAAATGTTCCCGAGTTGCTGTGGAACTTAGTGGCCCGAATAATTTCAACCTTGCGGTTACTCAACTATCAGGCAACATATCTAAAAGTTAATTCAAACTAAATCCAGCTTAAATTATGTTTCTACCGACTTTGGTTGCTCATTTTCACTTACTTTTTTCCAACTATTTTCTTTTAACTTTACCTAAGAAATTCCCAAACTTCAAGATTTTCTGCCTTGTTTTCATATTCATCAACTTATTTCCCCTTATCTCTGTTGGTAGGTTAGCCCACTTCTCAATCCTAAGTTTTGCCCTTATTTCTTTGGTTCTCCACGTTCCAAAATTGCATGCCAATAACTATCCTGCATTCCACATATCAGACATTCCCCTATACTTAAACCTCCTCTTATTCCTTTCAGATTCCCTATAATTCCTTTCCTCGTCCACCTTTCACCTTCATATACATAATTCTCTCTGCCTCATATTTCCTTTAACCCCCTATAAACCCTAAGTGCTTTTTTACTACTAAAACTACCTAACCTACCTATCCTGTCTTTTCTTATCATCTATTCTTTGTTTAATTTATTTCGAAAAAACTTTTTTTTTTTTTTTTACTTTCTCTATCATGTCACACCATACCCAAACCGATTTTTTTTCATTATCTCATTGATCTTGCTAACCTCAGTATTTCTTCCCCTCGCTTTCTCTTGTGTCACTCACTAGAAAATGTTTCAGAATACACTTGTTCAATGTTCTTAATCCTAAACCAATATTTCAGAACTCTTGTCATTATTTTTCCTTTACTCCCTATTCTGCCTAATTCAGCTTGTGCAACCCCTTTTGGTGAGCTTTTTGTTAAGCCCATAATTTGTTTACAGAATCTCCTATGAATCAAATCTACATTTAGCCATCCCTCATCACTACCCCAAACATCATTTTAGCCTTTACTACTACAGTATATGTTTTCTCCAACCACTTTATACGTATTTCTGGTATTTTATGCCTACAGGCAGTAATAGCTTTCAAATTTAGCCTACTCTTTGCGACAATCTTTCTTTTTTGTTTCCTCCACCTTCCATTCTTGCTAATCCTAATACACAAGTAGTCAATTTTATTTACACCTCAATTTCTGCAGCTTCCCAATATCATTTCTCATTATTACGTAGCTTGTTTCCCTTAAATATCATGATTTTTTACTTTCAAATGTTTATTCTTAGTCCCCACTTCTTACAAAATTTACAGATCACTTCAGTTGATTTCGCTAGGCCAATGTTGGTAATTGATCCCACTACCAAATCATTCGCAAATAATGATCCCGGAATCTCGACTTTTTCCATTGTGGGCATGTGGGTATTAACTTTGCTAACTTCTATAATTTCATTAATAAATAGGTTAAACAATATGGAACTCAACTTACATCCTTGTCTTCGATCTATGGCGTTCATATTATTTGAAGACACCATATCCTGAGCAATATTGATACTGTACTCATTTTCATAGTATAAATTTTGCAATGCCTTTGTAAACTTGTCGCTAACTTCTATACCATTCCAATTTGATCAGAATGTCTTACGGTTAGTTCCTTTTCAAAATCAACAAACAACATATATAATCTTCCTCTTTTTCTGGCCTAGATATTTCTCTACCATTGTATTTATAATGAAAACCTTGTCCACTGTTCTCTTACTTTTCCTGAAGCCTGCTTGTAACTCGGATAATTTATTTTCTTGCTCTGCCCAATTTTGAAGCCTTTCTGCCAGAATGCCCGTATATCTTACCTAAGACCGATAATAGACTAATTCCTCTACGATTAGCTGGTTTGTTTGTATCACGTTTTCCTTTAAATATGGGTACTACAATCGCTGTTCTCCAACCTTTAGGAACTCTAGCCTCTTCATTTATTCATTCAAATGTCTGTTCCATTAACATACTTCTGTTTTCATCCTGACCTCATGCCTTCCAGAATTCGCCGGAATCCCATCAGTCCCGCCAGCTTTATTTCTTTTAGTTTGTTCCTTTACTTCGTTTATATCAATCTGTCTATCCAGGTAATCTATACTTAATGAATTTTTCACTGTCTCCCCACCTGGTGAAATATCTCCTCTACCCCTAACAGATTTTTAAAGTAAAAACACCATTCCTGAGCATTGATATTATTCTCATTTACTCTCCTATTATATAGTCTCTTAAATACCGTCCACATTGTTTTATTGTCATTTGTCCTCATTGCCTCTGTATTTTCTTATTAATATTCTGCATCCATTCTTTCTTTTTTGCCTCAATGAGGGATTTATATCCTCACCTTCCAATCTTAAAGTTCTCTCTTTCTGCCTCTTCCCCTGTTTGTCTCCGTTTTCTCAGCTCTTTTTCCACTCTCCTGTTACTAATTTACATCTATTATCATAACAGCCTTCCTGTATCTTATTGCCCATTGCTCTCATCTGTCAGATACTCATCTAACTCTAATGTGATTAACATATAATCCACAATATTTTCACTGTTATTGTTAGCAAAATTAAACTCTCCCGTAGAATCTTCCCCTCTAGTACTATTACAAATTACCAATTTATGTTCATTACAAAAGTCCTATAGCTTATTTCCTTCCTTATTAATATTTTCTTTACTAACCCTTTCCAACCTGTCTTCTTTTCCAGCATCACTTTCTAGACCAAGAAAACATAACGAACCCTCCCCTATTCTTGCATTAAACTCTACTATTATAATAAAATTTCTGTACCCATACATATTTTGCGGAACCTCGATGTTCTTTCCTACGTTATGGAACAAATTGGAGTTATAAAACTCAGAAATATTTGGTGAGTTATATACTGCTGCTAAACACACTTTTTCACTTTCACATTTCACACCATAACACTGAATTATCCCCTAAATCGTTTTTTCACTGGCAAACTTTGCCTTACAAGCACACCAATTATCCCTGATAAAGGCCCTTTAATTTTCTTCATAGCACCGGTTCTACTATAGAACTTAAAGCCGTTGAGCTCGATAGCTATATCGCTTTCTAACTGTGACTCCATACACCATACACACACCATAACTAACTGGATTATTTCCCCATTTGCCACTTTTCTTAACAAACCTTCAACGTTCTAGCATATAACCACCAACTCCCCCTATACTCCCTTTCTCTCTAATCTGAACTCATGCAAATTAGCTCTGCTCCTGATCATCCTCTTAGAGTCTTGTTCCTCTCTCACTTCCATTATACTTCTACTCGGAGAAGACACAATGCTTAAAGCAGTTTCTCACCGTACGTCCTGCCCAGCAGCTGCTCCCAATGTCTCCGTACGTTTGTCTACTAACAGCTGACTCTCCGGTGACACATTCCTGGCTGATGACGTCATCTGCATTGCACCTCCCTCTGCCTCTCCTACACTGTTGCCATATGTCCTTTCCACTTCTACTACGTGTTCGCTTCTTACCGGTGACTGTGATGCCAAATTTAACTCCTGCATGCCGGGTTTCTGGCCTCCTTCCAGTGACTAATTTCCTGCTTTCTACCATCTATCTATAAATCAAGTTCCTCTCACATATGCCCGTTTCCTCTCTGTTCTGGCTTTATTCATTTCTCTTATATGAATATCTCTCGGTTTTCTCCATCTTCCTTTCCATAATCATTTTCAATAAATATAGTAATCCTTTTAACTTTATTGCGTTTACTAAAATTGACCTTTTAAGTTTCATAGTAGCAAGTTTCACTATCACTGGTCTAGGCTTTGACCTCATTCTTCCAATTCTAAAGGCATCCACAATTTACCAGCCCACTAGTTGTAGGCCTAGCTTTTTTGAGAGGGAATTTCTTCTACCAGTTGCCATGTTCATTTATCTCTTGATTCTTCTACTCCAAATATATAATGTTCATTTTCCTCGTCTTATCTTCAGCTCTTTCTAAATGAGTCACCTTTCTTTTGCATTCTGTTATTTCAGCTTTTAGTTGTCCTACCGAATTTATCACATTTTCTTTTACTCATTCTATTCTTTTACTAATTTTGTCATTCATTTTTCCATCGCTTTTAAATCATTTGGGTCTTCTGTGATAGTTTTAAGCATCCCCAAAATTTGGTCAATTCTGGCCCCGGATTTAACTGGACTCTTGCTCTCACTAACAGCATTGTCAAAACTAACCCACACCATATTAAAACAGGTAAGCCTTCATTCTGTTTTCCAACTGGTAGGGTATTTATATTGTTAAATAACCCAGTTCTTGGCCGATATAACTCTATGCTCACGCCCAAATTCTCTTTCCCGAGGAGAGTTCTTGTAAACACGTCCGTCCCGTCTGCCGTCAACAACTCCAAAATGCATACATAATAAACTCTTTTTTGATGGTGGGAAACTATTGAAGTCGGTCTATATAGATTTGCTTTTTGTCTAGTATTCTTGTCATATATATTTTGGTTTTGTACAAATTCTTTTTTATTTATTATATCAAAGTTTATGAGGATAATATGGAAGAATTGAAATATCAAATTGCCTAAAGACGTATCTGCATGGATGTTTGCTATGTGTACCAGCGATTATTCGTATGGTATTTTCCGTATAATTGGAAGACACGTTCATTTTTAATTGAGTTTCCCCAAAATATAAGACCACGTTTCATTATTGAGTTGAATTAAGCATAATAAACTAGTTTTAAAGTCTTAATTGACTTAACTTTACTAATGCATGTATTGTAGAGCATCCACTGCTAAGTTTAGGTGTGATAAGATCAATGTGTTCTTTTTAATTTCAGAAGATTATCAGTTATTAAACCAAGGAATTTAATATCTTTGGATTGTAGCAGTAGACTGTTATAATGTCCTATCTGAAGAACTATGCATTTCCATTTACCAATATGCTTGTGTCTTATGGAAATGGAATCTTAGTTCTTTGTTCGTGTTTTTAAAGTAATTTAACCATTTTAATTTTTTTTTTTTGCTCAATAATAACTATCTGGAAAAATTCAATGTGTTTGCTTATTTGTATAACGCTGTTCTTTATTTAGTGTTGTAATCGCATACCATTCTTTCGATTATGCAGAGTATCTCATAGAGTACGCTTATATACTTAAATCTCTATTAAGTAAAACGAACATCAAATGTGAAATAACACCTATTGAGCAATAGAATACATATTCAGCTTAAAATGATTAATATTATGAAATCACAAATTATTTTAATTTTGACGCAGTATTTATGAGCTGCCACCCCCGCATTCAATTAGATTGATTGTAACCAATAATTTTATGTAGCTTCGTTATAGCCATGTGTAATGTCATTTTCTGTGCAAGTGTTGAATATTATGTTTAAAAGGTTATGTTCTTGCCAAGGCGTAGAAAGCTACCCTAGTCATAAAACCTGACCTGGAAATTTCCGTTGCCCTTTTGTAGCAATATTTGTAAAGAATTCTGGAGACAAGTGTTAACTGATATTTTGTTAGAACCTTTCTTAAGCGGGCTTGATACCATAAAAATATTTGGTGACTATAGGGGTGAAAAGAAAGGGAAGAAGCCATCCACTACCTGGAAAAGTCACGCAGACCACATTTTACTTAGTCTTGCAATTTTGAGGTCCGCAATCTGGCAAGAGTATTCAGCGAGGCAAGGTCAGTGGACGGACTTACTCAGTTCCGATAAATTAGTGGAAATCGGTAGTTAGTTTCGCAAGAATTCTTCAGGGCATTCTTCATTAGTTAAGTGCAATAGTTTATGTACAATGGTTGAAGAACAATAAATTGTGTTCCATCTTCCATAACCAAAAAAAAAAAAAAAAAAACATAAAACAAAAAACCCTTATTAATCTGCATATACTCCTTCCCCTATGGTCACAATGCCATAAAAGTATCCAGCAACAGAGTCTCAACAGCCGGGGAATAACTGTAAACAGCGGTAATCATCGTCGGAGAGGAAGAAGTATTATTTACCCCTGAGATTACACACCCAAAAAACCAACAATACGAATTCCATTTTTTTTTCCCAAATTCTTCCCTCTTATCTATTACACATCTAATTAACCGTCATTTTCCATAACAAGATATATTTTAAAACCGCTACAAATGGCGCACAAATTGGGGCTTGCATTCAATAAATTGATGCTTAACGAACTGGAGAAGGAGACATATTGCTAATTACTACAAGAACTTCGAGACGACGGGGAGAAGGAACCAATAGTAGAGACGACATCTGGACGGCGCAGAGACTGCACCAGCTAGCTAGACGACGTCGAAGAGGAACGACGTGTAAGCCCAAAGCTTACAATCAGACCATCCACCTCATGGAAGCAGAACAGCAGCAAGAAGAATAAACAAGCAGCCAGCGATTGACGAATTAAATCTAAGGTACAGACAAAGAGAACAATTTTCCAAAAACAGTGCAACATTGTAGTATGTTCATTTTAGCAGCATTGTAACTTTGTAGAAAACATATTAGTTAAGGTAATACAGTTCAGATTTATAATAAGGAAATAGAAAGTTATCATGACTGAACAGGATAAGTTTAACGTTGATAAAGGGAAGAACAGTCCCGATATTATGGATAAGCTATTGGATGGTTTGACGCAGCTATGTGGGATGTACCTTCAGAGACAGAAATCTGATCAGGAATCTTCTAACAGAATAGAGCAGATGAATGATGAGAGTATACAAAGGATCGAAAGGATGTATGACAAGTCAGTTGAACGCCTGAGGGAACAAGAGGGAGAGACATATAGAAATAGTCAGGACTCACAGGACGCGAAGCAGAACTTGGAGGTGGAGGTTAGGTTAGAAGTTGACCAAATTAGCAAAGGAACAGATAATGGGGAGCAAATGGAGTTAGGATTAGAAGCAGGAATATAAATTTAACCAGATTAATAAGGGAATGGAGAGTGGTTGTCTAATAGAACCAGAGCTAATAGCTGAGGGATGTAAAAAGTTAGGAAATTACGTCCAAAAGACGTCAACTAAGATCAACCCAGCAGTAGCGAGATGATCATCGCGTCGGATATGCAAAACCAAATGAACGATAATCATGGCGAGAGTGAATCCAACGTTAATGATATCAAAGACAATGTTGATGAGAAATTCAGATCGCGCCGCGATAAGTGCGTCTTTTACGGGACCGGGGCACCATCGGGAACATCATGCAAACGCCTAAGAAACTCCCCCGACAGAAGGTACAAAATAAATTTCGCCCAGACCAGATTCGGTAAAAGAAACAACAGAGACAACCAGATCCGATCCCGATTACACAAAACTTTCTGGAAGGCAAACAAAATCCAGAAGAGATGGCGACAAGATCAGCAGACTAGGCGAGCGAATCCCAGATTGCTGAGATTTCTAAGATTTACCATGAGGAACCCAGCCGATACACCGAGGAGTCGGCAAATCGAGAAAGAAGAATTAAA
Organism: Metallyticus violacea; assembly: GCA_030762175.1. NCBI lineage: Eukaryota > Metazoa > Arthropoda > Insecta > Mantodea > Metallyticidae > Metallyticus > Metallyticus violacea. Next base: position 56,984,773 of record CM060844.1, read on the forward strand.
GAACGATAAACAATATGATAAAATTGCTCCAGATTCTGACTGGAGGAATAGCAGCACATTTCCGGGAGATCAGTTTCCAGGAAGATCTAAGACTGCATAAATAGGAAGCATTAATGAACGGTCACAGACACGAAAATTAAAAAAAAAAAAAAAAAGAGTAGGATAAGAAAATATAATGGGCAAGCTGTGGATTATATGAACAGGATTATAAGGGACTGAATCTACGAGATCAGAAATAAAGTTACGGAGCCAAATAAGCGAAACTATGGAGAAAAATAGGAGAGCAATTTTAAAGTGTAGGAGCAAATAATGACGCTACGTGATAAATAAAATAATATAGACCACGAGTTATATAAGAATAGAAATAAAGCGACGTAAAAGAAATAAAGGGCAACAACGTAAGAATAAAAATAAAATGTACGGAACAAAGAGAAGCTCCGATATTAACTAGATGTCAAATCATAGAGGAATTAGCGGCGAAAATGTTGTACAACTTGTAAGGTAACGAGTTTAATGAACTCAGGTAAAGAGATAAAAAGGTTGTTACACATTACCATCGTAAGTTAAATCCTTCTGAAAAGAGAAACAGCTGAAAACCCCTACTACAGTCTTTAAGGGTTGCCCAGGTAATGTTGAATAGAATTGCCGATGAGCTGACCGTAACTAGGTCATAAAAATCGTCAAGATACGAATTCTAAGCTTACAGTTAAATTTCAAAAGAATAAATGAATGAATTCCCCAAGGTTTGCAAGTAATAACTGTTGATGTGCATGAAACTTTTTATGATTTGTGCATTATTTCTGTGTATATTTTGTTTATTGTTAACACAAGGAACATTGAATCTCAAATTAAAATTTCTGCTATATTCATAATAATTAGAATTCTTTCAAATAGACAAACTGACGCATTTAGATTCTATTTAAAAAAAAAAAGCATGTCAAATTAATAATATTAGCATTGTAGCATTAAGAACTAAACCATATGTATCCTAGGTTAAGTTACCTTAAGTGTGATCATCCATCTGTTTTTAAATTAATAGGTAGTGTTATTATGTAATAATATAGCGAGAAAATAAAAGCGACGTGTTAGTGAAAGTTCTGTGAAAGAAAACAATAAGAATAAAGCGCATATGCATAAATAAGACAGTGAAAAAAATATTAATGTATTACGTGTTCAACAATTCACTTTCTTGTTGGTGATCTGTGCACTAATATTATGAAGGTATTATTATGAAAATTAAAAATAAAGAAAAATTGTCACAAAAACATAACATATACCAAGAAAAGACAATGGAAGGTTTCAAAATGTTTGTATATAATTTCTTATACTTTAAAAACTTAACGGGACCAATATAATAATCTTTCTTATTCTTATGATTAAGAAACCTTATTATAGGGGCATGTGACGCAGTATTTAAGAGCTGCCATCCCCGCATTTAATTAGATTGATTGTAACCAATAATTTTTTGTAACTTCGTTATAGCCATGTGTAATGTCATTTTCTGTACAAGTGTTGAATATTATGTTTAAAAGGTTATTTTCTTGCCAAGGCGCAGAAAGCTACCCTAGTCATAAAACCGGACCTGGAAATTTCCGTAGCCCTTTTGTAGCAATATTTGTAAAGAAGTCTGGAGACAGGTGTTAATTGATATTTTGTTAGAACCTTTATTAAGCGGGGTAGATACCATAAAAATATTTGATGACTATAGGGGTGAAAAGAAAGGGAAGAAGCCATCCACTACCTGGAAAAGTCACGCATACCCATTTTACTTAGTCTTGCAATTTTGAGGTCCGCAATCTGGCAAGAGTATTCAGCGAGGCAAGGTCAGTGGACGGACTTCCTCAGTTCCGATAAATTAGTGGAAATCGGTAGTTAGTTTCGCAAGAATTAAGTGGGCATTCTTCATTAGTTAAGTGCAATAGTTTATGTTCAATGGTTCAAGAACAATAAATTGTGTTCCATCTTCCATAACCAAAAAAAAAAAAAAAAAAAACCCTTATTAATCTGCATATACTCCTTCCCCTATGGTCACGGTACCATAAAAGTATCCAGCATCAGAGTCTCAACAGCCGGAGCTTAACTGTAAGACAGCGGTAACCATCGTCGGAGAGGAAGAAAGTATTATTTACCCCTGAGATTACACACCCAAAAAACCTAACAATTCGAAATCCTTTTTTTTTTCCCCAAATTCTTCCCTCTTATCTATTACACATCTAATTAACCATCATTTTCCATAGCAAGACATATTTTAAAACCGCTGCAATTTGTGGATATAACCCGAGGCACAGTAATAAATGCTCTAAGGAACTAAGTTAATAAGATTTTGTTACTTTTTCACATTGGTTATTTTTACTTATCAGTGCAGTTTTAAATGAACAAAACGAGGTTTACAAGATCAGGAAATCAAAACATATTATGTAATAAATAATTCGTTTAGCACGCTGACTTACTTCCTGTGCCGGAAATAATAGTTTAGTAATTAAAAGATGTAGAAATAGAAAGAAAATTTGCCTCTTTTATAATAACACGTTACTAGAGCCGGGAGCAGCTATCTGTGCGGGTCTAGGAGGGTTGCGCAGTGGACAAGGAAAGTCACGTGCCAAACTCAACCAATAAGCGTCATTTGAAGTAGAGAGTCTAGTGTGTTTTATCCTCTGTGAATTGGTTTGTGCCGTGGTTTTCTATAATTTTGTGCCTTTGTTTTCGTTTTAAAATATTATAGATAAGTAAAGCTTGATTATTTTTTATTTGATTTATTTACGGGCGCTCTTTAACATCTCAAGTCACGCGTTCCATTCAAATCAGGGCGTGAAACGGCCAACAAATTTAGCTCAGGGGCCTCTTTTTTTAGGCTTGAGGCTCTTTGTCCTGCCATAAATGTACGACCGGGACCCACGGCTTTACTACCTTCTTAGCTTCTGAAGGAAGCCATACTTAGGATTTTTGCGTCCGAAAAAAATCCATCGGTCCTGGCCGGGATCGAACCCGTGATCTTTGGTTTAGGAAGCAAGTATGGTACACCACCAGGACCGACTAAAGTTTTTTATTTTTTGATGCCCGTTTTTACTACTGAGGTACCACAGGCAGTGGACACTGATGATACATGAAACGAAATATTATTTTGGGAAAGGATCTTTAGCGAAGGAAACGTTCCAGGCCTGAGTTTAGGGTACTTCCCCGGCATTTGCCATTTATGACAGAGGAAAACCTGAAAAAAAACTCAGTCAGGGAGGACGGTCCTGGCGGGATTCGAACCCCAGACCTCCCGCTCACGAGTCCGTGCCTTAACGACCTCGGCCATCTGTGGTGGTACCGACTGAAGCAAAGCATTGAACAAGAAAAACGCAAACGTGTAGTTTTGCACAAACAAGCTCTTGAAATGGTGTAGAAAGTGTACCATTTCTTTATAAAGGAGGCGGCCGATACATAGCACCTGGCCAGCAGCCCTTCTAATGGTGTTGCGCAAGAACGCTCGACTGAAGCCTGAAACGGAAAATATCCGAATTAAGGCCCTAAACATTCAATGTTAGCAGCTGTTTAGTTATATTATTTTAATAAGGCCATTGTAACATGTTCCTATATTACGTAAAGGCTATAATGCTCAATATAAAACCACATTCATTTAATGGTAACAGCTATTTAGTTATGTTAATTTAAGAAGTTCATTTGCGTACATTATTATGTAAGATAAATGCCATAACATTAGATTTAACGCTCCAAATATTCACCGATAATATGTTTTAATCATATACATTTAATAAGTTCATTTACACATGTTTTATGTTAGGTGGGGCTTTAGTTTTCAATTCAAATAATATATATTCGTTGGTAATGCGTTTTAAATCGTATAAATCTAATAAGCTCGTATACATTTCATGTATCAGATAAGGACTATTCAAATATATGTCTTAATGTTTGTTTGTGGGTCTTTATAACAATGCTTAATAATATAAATGTAACGGTTCAAAGGAGCAAATACATAGCCAAGAATATGAAAAGATTAAAACTACAGATAAGGAAATTGTAATATTAAGTGAATCAACCAATGTCAAGCTTAATAATATTAATAATGTGTACCAAGAATGAAACACGAGACAGACAGCTTTTTGCGACTAAATAGAAATTAAGGAATATCATTTGCTTAGTAAACGTATGTTAATAAATATACTGCATTATAATGTATAGTACTATTACAATCCTATTGTAATAAGTGACGCTTTATATCTCAAAATGTTTAGTTATTCGTTGAATTCCGCAGGGAGACTTTGTGTTATAAATTTCGTTTGCAAAAATGATGGTTCGTACTCTGTAAAGTGAAGCTACGTTTTAACATTACGTAAAGATAAGTGGCGATTAATATTTCGTGGAAGAAATCTCGAAATTATTATTTGTGGCGAATGATAGGAGTTACGAGTTTGAATTAATATCCATATTGGAAAGTGTAGAAAACGAATTACGATAGGACAAAAAGCACAGTTTTCAGGAGAGAAATATAAATTCTATCACATCTGTCTAGTATTCAGTCTGCATCTAATAATATTCTCAGAATGTATCTTAATCAGAAAATTTTACTATTGTGTGTAATAAAGCATTAATAAACGCCGTAGATTTCTTCCATTATGACTTTGTTATACTTAAAAATTATACTCCTTTCACTCCTGAAGTATCAATCTAAAAAATCAAACTATAATACCAAACTCTGAACTAGCTGAGCTTATTGTGGTAGTAGTTAGGAAGGACGTCAATGTCTAGGACGACACATAAATTTGTTATCCAACGTCTACTTAGGTTAATTCTGCTACAAGCCTGTGGAATTGGTATGAGAACGGTGCATAAAATTGTTAAAGAAAGATCATTCCTGAATGATAACGGTTCTGCTCTTTTTAGATCAGCAGGGGGAAATCGTATGCACAAAAAGGAGGTAACTGATCTAGATGACTTTGATAAAGGTGTTTCACGTAACTTGTTTTTTGACATATATAAAAATAGGGCGTTTCCTACTACACATAAACTAGCAGTGAAAATGAAGAATTCAATTTGGTTTAAAGGGGACAAGCATTCCGTATTGCATATTTTGAAGGAAATGGGCTTTAAATATAGGCAGTGTAACGATGGAAGAAATTTTCTTTTGGAAAGAGGTGACATAGTAGCTGCTAGGGTTGTGTTTTTGAGAGCCATGCTTGAAATTAGAGAGCCTGGCACATCTAATATTTATTATTTAGACGAAACTTGGGTGAATCAGAACCACACAAAGAAGATGTGCTGGACAATGAAGACTGCTCTGGTAATGTCCAAGTTCCAATTGATAAAGGGGGGCGGATTATTGTTTGGCATCCCGGTACCCAAAAACGGGGTTTGTTCCACAATGTAAGTTAATTTTTAGGACAAAATCAACTGCTAAAGAGTATCACTCTGAAATGACATACTTTCTGTTCAGAAAATGCTTTGAGGAACAATTATTACCCCATATCGCGCCTAACTCTGCCATTCTTATGGATAATGCCATGAATGCATCCATTCATTTCAATTTCAATTTGGTGCTCCTTGCACCAAACCTCAGGAACACGGACATTAGTGCTTGGTTTGTCCAGCAAGAAAATTCCTCATTTTGTAACACGGACAAGAGCGGAATTATTGTAGTTGTAAAAAGAACATGTCATACCAAATTGACATTATTGCCAGGAACCATGGTCATGGGGTGGTGAGACTTCCACCTTATCACTGCCATTATAATCATATGGAGCTCTTTGGTCAAGCGTAAACATTACGTTGCCTACAATAAAACTTTCAAAATTGTTGACGTAGAAAATCTTACACACGATGCAGTTGACTGTATAACAATTTCAGTGCGGGAAAACTGTGTAAGACATGCAGAAAGACTGCAAAACGAGGATTTTCAGCGTTATGAAACAGCGTGATATATTCGGTCATCATCCGCCTTAATCAGAGTCAGGGAACGACTAAAGTGACAGTGACAGCGAGTAAACATTTGTAAGTATTTTGTATTCATGCAACACTAATATTATATCTTTCATAGCGAATTGACTTAGTTTACTTTATATGTATGATTTCTTTCCTTTCTTAATCAAACAGAATGCTTCTCCCGACTAGTAGATTTCAAGAACCGGTCTATTGGAAATATATGTTTATAGGTTGGCAACGATGTCGGAAATTGCTATATTGATATTCCGCAGTTACAACTGTTTAGTTGGGTTAAACTGGCAATAATTGAATTGTTTAGAGGAAGATAGTGCTTAAATATGTAATATTCTTTAAAAAGTTTAATTTAGATCCATTCATATGAGTGTGGTGGATAAATGGAGCCCATACTGGAGAAGGATATAGGTTATGTTAAGCGTCGAAAGCAAGAAACAAATAAATGGAAAGAAGAGAAATTACTAAAAAAGCTATTACGGAAAAAAATCAAAAGGAAAATTACTGAAGAACAGAACAAAAGCATTATAGCTACAGCAGATACTATAGTGCCAACATTAAGTATTGCAGTTCCAGGATCTATTCTAGATAATGCTCAGTCCCCAGAGCTGCGTACTTACTTAGCGGGACAGATAGCTAGAGCAGCTTGCATTTTTAGAGTAGATGAGGTATGAACTTAAGCCGTGAATTATTATTTGTTCCATTAGCATTAAGTGTTAATTTAGCTGATAGTCTTAGGAATTCGATTTGAATGGCTTCTATGACCAGAAGCTGTGCTTATTGTGCTGATTTTACGTAGCTTGTTATACATATAAGTTCAGAGAGTAACCTGACATATTTCTATTGGAATTTATTAAATATATCAACTCTAACTCCATTTGCTTATACAACACAGGAATATGTTTCAGGAGCAATTGCTAACATCATTACTCTTGACTATGTTATATCTGGATCCCAAGGTCCTTATAAATAAATTAAATTAGTGTGAACATATTTAATAGTTCTAATAGGTTATATTACCACTCCATTGTCTATAGTTTCTGAAGTACAATTTAAATCACATTTTTCTTCTTGCATGCAATGCAGTGAATCTGCTTTTGTGAATTAGGTTGCAGGTAACAATAAAAACAAAGCTTTGTTTACAATTTGTACATAATGACCCCTTTCCCCACCTATTTTTAGATTATATGCATTAGATATGTAATATTTTTAGAGAAGGGTGTCTAAAAGTTCTTTTAACAGTTAATTAAAACCCAGGCATTGGAAGATGCAAATGCTAGAAGTATATTATTAGGAATGTGATTGAGAATGGCATTTCCTTTCCTAATGATTCGATTTCCCTGATTTGCAGAAATTATTTTTCTTATTTTATTTAAAAGGTATATACTGTGTTTTGCTGCTATATATATATATATATATATTGGTACTGCTGGAGCAGTTTTTAAATTTTGGGTTTGAGGTAAACTGACAATGTCTGATTTTGCTGGTTAATAAACTGAATGAATAATTTGTTAATTGATCATTATATGCAAGGTTTTGCTGAAAAAAACAAACATTTTGACTGTTAAATTGTTTTTAATGGTGTTTAATGCATGATTTTCTACTGAGGCATCACAGGTGGTGAATACTGATGACACATGCGATAAAATGATATATTGGGGAAAGGATTTTTTTAAGGAAGGAAACGTTCCAGGTCTAAGTTTAGTATACCTACCTGGAATTTGTCATTTATGTGGACTGAGGAAAACCTGGAAAAAACTCCAGTTAGGGAGGTGGTCCTGACAGCATTCAAACCCTAGAGCTCTCTCTCTCTCTCTCTCTCTCTCTCTCTCTCTCTCTCTCACACACACACACACACACACACGTCTTACTGCAATAATAATTAATAATAGCTATTATTATTGCTAATTAGTTTAAGGTCTTTGCATGAGACTGTTTAAGAGTATTATTATTATTATTATTATTATTATTATTATTAATTTGTTTATTTTTTAAAACTGCATTAAAATTGCATGATCTCTCAGTATTTACCTTCTTTAACACTTTTGAGACTACTACAGAGAGCAGTTAAGAAGATGAAAAATAGTTGAGGAGAGTGAGAACAGCAATTTTTGGAAAATGGGGGGGGAGGAGTCTGTTTTAAGGAATATCTACCAGGGGTGCCAAAAACATGCTTTCACAGTAGATATCTATTTAATATATTTCAAAGTTGGATTTAAAAACAACAATGTGTAGTATGATGTTCTGTAAATGGATGTAACTCACATACATTATGATAGCGTTGCTACATGACAAGTAAATCAACAATGAACAAATGAAGCAAAGATTATCGTATGATGCTCTGTAAACAGATGTGACTCACATTACATTATGCTAGCGTTATTATAGCAAAATGGAGCCAAGATCATTTGAACAGCTGAAAGCAATTTTGAAGTGGTATTGGAAAACTGAGAATGTTGTTAAAGTTCAAAGGCAATGGAGACGTAGTACAGAACAGAACCATTTTCTGGATTTAACTTTATCGGACTTCTACCTATAGGGAACTGCCAAGGGTGGCTGAGGTCCTTAAGGTGCAGACTTGTGAGCGGGAGGCCTGGGGTTCTAATCCTACCAGGACCGTCCTCCCAGACTGAGGTTTTTTTCCAGGTTTTCCTCAGTCCTCATAACTGGCAAATGCTGGAGAGGTACACTAAACATAGGCCTGGAACGTTTCCTTCCTTAAAAAAATCCTTTCCCAATTTATTATTTCATTTTATGTATCACCAGTGTTCACCATGTGTGGTGCCACAGTAGTAAAAACGGGCATTAAACTCCATTCAAAAAAGCCTATAGGGAACTCTTAAGGATGTTGTATACTGTAGAAAACTAGCTAAACTGGTAGCACTTCAGGAAGAAATTGAAATGGCATGTACTACAGTGGCTCAGGACACTTTTGCAAACATTGCTCAATCAGTAGTTTAACATATTCAGAAGTGTATCGATGCAGATGATGGGCATTTTTAGCAACTGCTGTAACTGTAAAAGTCTAAGATGATAGTATTCATCATTTTCTGTTTGTATGAATTGAGTTTTGTTATGTTAACACAGTTTATTCTTTGCTGAAGTGTGTATACATTTTTTGGCACCCTCTGTATCTTGTAAATAGCAGATATTCCTTCACTTCTTAATAACCAGTTCTTCTTCTTCTGCTCCTTCTCTTCCTTTGGCACTACAGCCATAGGTGAGCCTTGGCCTGCCACGGCGACCTCTGCTTCCTCTACTTCCATCTTATGACTTCATTGATTTTGATTTGTTTTTTATTTAAGGATGCTCTTTAACATCACAGGTCATGAGCGTCCCATTCTATTCAGAGCGTGAAACGGCCGACAAATTTTGCTCAGAGGCCTCTTCTTTCAGGCTTGAGGTTCTTTATCGTGCCGTAAATGTACGACACGGGACCCCGGTTTTACTTCCCTTCCGAAGGAATCCATACTTAGGATTTTTACGCCCGAAAAAATCCATCGATCCTAGCCGGGTTTGAACCCGCGACCTTGGGCTTAGAAGGCAAGTATGGTTACCACTACACCACCAGGACTGACTTGACTTCATTGATAAAGGCCAACATTGCAGGAGAGCATGTGATCAGTATGTTGGCACCCTGCCGGTTGCCTATCATGCGGCTTAACAACCAGGTCTGCTGTTAGAATTGTGAGATGAGTACAAACAGCTGTGTGTGTTTTCAATTATAAATATAGAAGAATAAACGTAAACATGTGCCTACATTAAGATAATTAATTGTATGATTAAGTTGAGCTACACACTCTAATTGGCTTCCCTTGTTTAAATTTAGCATTCATAAAGCAATACATAAAACTTACCGAAATTTGCATAAACCAATCCTATTTTTCATTTAAGAGCAAATTATATAAACAAGAATCAGGATTTACTTTGGGCAGCCCCCTTATCTCCATTTCCAGCTAACCTCTTCATGAGCAGTTTTGAAACACACATCAACTCCGCATTTAAAATCTAATACAGATATGTGAACATATTTGCAATGGTGAACAAAAAACACATTGATGATGCCATAAAACTTCTGAAAATACAAAATAAAAGCATATCGTTCACATACAAAACAGGTAACATGTTACCATTTCTGAACATTAAAATAATAAAACATCAAGGAAACCTGGAATTTGGAATCTACTCACGCAGACAATCACATCAAAGCTGAGGGATTTAACCCCAAAGCACATACACGTGCAGTGATCTACAGTTTAACACACAGGCTAGTTAACCTACACATTAACAAGGAAGAATCTCTAAAGAATACAAACAAATAGAACGAACAATAATTAAAATGGATTTAGTAAATAACTAGTTCACAAAAAAGAATCATAATTTAAGAGGCAGAAACTTATTGAGGTAACCTTTTAGCAGGAAAAAATAAGACAATTTTTTAAGAAAATGACATATTATCCATGGGTTACACAAAATTTTAAAAATATTGTAAAATATTTTAATATCAGATTGGTACCTATGATTTAATGTTAAAAATCTCCTGCCTGACAGCATTCCACCTGAGAAAAATGCAGGTATTTACTAAATAAGCTGTTCAGAACACAAAAAAATTATATTGGAAAAACAAAAAGAAATGTACGCACATGATTAAAAGGATATTTCAGGGACATAAAATACAAGTAAATGGAGGAGATACTAGCCCCTTATTTCTGGACTGAAAACCATAACATAGTAAATAAAGCAAAATTATTAAAACCAATACTAGGACTAACAGAGTAGTAGCATGGGAGAAAATCTACATTTTATAAATACAGAGACAGACAAATGAATGTTGTCACTTCTGGGTATGAAAACATAAACTTTAAATTCATCACACCTCCACCAGAGCAGGATATACATCCTCAAAGCATAATGAATTATTCAGCAGTCGAATGTTAGCTGAGGAATCAAACGAAGGTCCATGAAATATGTACTAAATTTAAACAAGTAAGTGGATCCAATAAGAGTGTAGTTGACTCAATCTTACAGTGATGTTAATTATATGATTAGCTTCACTGTACAAGTTTCAGTTAGCATTTTAAATATGCACACATAATTATTAATATGTTGTGATGAGTCTAACTAAACACCCTTACAGCTTCACTAACTTACTTTTCATCAGAACATGTTTTGCATGTCCTTGTCTGCATCATCAGCTATTGTCACTGGCAGGGGTTGTTGTATTCCTTGGAAGACGTACTTTTGGCTTTTGGTGAACATCTGATAAACATGAAATTAGTGTTAATTGATATCATTGTATGATTCAGTTGAACTACACACTCTTAAAGCTTCACTTACTTTTCATAAATGTATGGAACTGGATTCAAGAACATTAGTTCCCATCTTTAGCCAGGCTAAAGTTCAAGAACTAAATGTTCTCAAAACCGGTTCCATACATTTATGAAAAATAAGTAAGGCTTTAAGAGTGTGTAGTTGAACTGAATTATACAGTGATATCAATTAATATGATTAGCTTCACTGTGCAAGTTCCAATTAACATTTTAATTATGAAATTAGTGCTTTCTTCCCCCAGGATATAGAAGTTCATTAGCTGATTGTTCAATTTGTGGATGTAAATGTTTTATCACATATTCAGTTCTGTGTGCATTTCTACTGCCTTCAACAATTAAACTTTTTCTTCAATTTCATTATTTACTATCCAAAATGAGCTGCTAAAGCAGATTTCTATATTTGCTTATACTTTCATGTTCCTTCAGTGCTCTTTCTGTCAGGCACTTATGTTTCATACTATTTATATACTATGTATTTGTTGTTAAGAGTTTGAATTATTAAACAAAGACTTAAAGATATGTTTATTTACTCCAAGGATGTAGATCATATAGTGGATTACAGGTAGTGATCGAGAAGGCTACCCCTCATGAAAAAGAAATTAGGAAGATATAAAGAAAAATATTAGAAAGGATAATTGGAAATGATGTTTATAGAGAGGTAATTAAATAATTGAAGAAAAGAGATAAAATTTATACAAAAAGCAGGCAAATGTTGATACTTGGCAGACAGGATTATATTACTAGAATACAGAACTTTAGTACTAAAGGGCAAAGAATTTGTAGAAATAAAGACATATCCGTTGAGTGAGTTTATAAAATGTGTAAATAATAATTTAAAAAGTAGCAGTATTATACCAAAAGCAGAACACCACAAAATTAAACAGAGTAATACAAAATTACTCAAAATTCATAAACCTAACAAGCAGTCTAACATAAACAGCATCAGCAAAACTTCATATTATATAACAAAGTGACTGAAAACAGATTTAATTCACTACCCAAATTTGAAACTCTCAGCATAAGGAACTCATTTGAACTAAAAGAAAACATAAAAAGTTACAACCCACCAGCTCTTTGGTTTTATTTGAGGTGAAATCCTTGTTTCCAAATATATCGAAAGACAAACTGCTAAAATGCCCAAGAGAATGACTAAATTAATTGACATTAACTGTAGGCACATAGATAAATTGAAAAGTTACAGATATATGCTAATTTAGTTTACTTTACATTAAATGGAAAATTCTATAAGGAAGAATCAGGTCTAATTATGGAAAGCTCTTTATCCCCATTCTTGGCTAAACTGTTTAAGAACTGAAACCTGCACCACACAATCCTTTCCATATATGTTTCAAACATGGTAGGTAAATTGATATTTTTACAATAACATATTAATAATGCTATAAAACTGCCTAACTTACAAAAACCAAGCTTAATATGTATATAAGAATAGGGAACAGATAATGTTTAGTTTGTCAACAGGCTGAAGATGGGAGGGATCGCTCCCGAAACATATGTTCCAAATTTATGTAAGTGAATGGAGTTAGTGTGAAAAAAACTGTATACATTGTTTATAAACAGATAATGTGCTACCATTTCTGCCCCTCAAAATAAATTTGGAATACACAGAAAGGACACACACACAGACAACTACATAAAAGCAAATAGCTTCAATCCAAGACAACATAAATATACAGTAATCAATAGTTTAGCGCATGACTTACGAATTTACCTTTAGAAAATACTGAACATGAACAGGAATGTAACCAAATAGCAAAAAACAGCACTAAATAATGAATTTTGTAAGTAATTGTTTAGAAAAAACTACAGGAGTTCAAGCAACTTAAGCAGTTAAAAGAAATCTTAATTCTCTTGGCAATTAAAGAAAATAAAATTTTTAAAAAATTTACCTATCATCTTTGGGTTACACAAAAAGTTCAGGTCTTTAAAGAAGTTAACATTACATTGGCACCAAGGAATAAACAACCTTAGAAACAACCAAACACATCAGAATATTACTAGAAAAGAAATCAGGAATCTATGGCATAAATTGCAGACTGTGGTAATATATATATTGAAAAACAAAATGAAATTAAGTATCTGGCAGAAGGAGCATTGCAAGAACATAAAGTATAAGCAAACACAGAAATCTGCTATGGCAACTTATTTTGAACAGTATTTCATGAAATTGAACAACAAATACAATTATTAAAGGCAGTAGAAGGGCATATAGAACTGAACATGTGGGAAAACATATCTACAAATTAAAAAAATCAGCTAGTGAACTTCAATATCTCAGGGGAAGAAACACAAATTTTAGGTTCATCAGATGTCTGCCAGAGACAAACAGTATGTCTTCCAGGGATTATGACAATCCTTCAGACAATTAAAATGGTGCAGACAAGGGTCTGCAAAACATGCTCAGAAGAAAAGGTAGTAATGCTCAAGAGTGTTTAGTTCAACTCATCACAACATATTAATAATTATGTGTTTCGCTTCATTGTGACAGTTCCAAGAGAATTTTCTATAAAGAATATGTATGCATGTTATTCATTAACACTCGACTTACTGCCATGGGTGGCTGAGGTTGTTGAGCCGTGGACAAATGAGCAGTAGATCTGGGGTTCGATTCTCAACCATTCTCCATGACTGAGATTTTTTCCAGTTTTTCCTCGGTCCTCATAAATGACAAATGCTAGGAGGGTACCCTAAACTTAGGCCTGAAATGTTTCCTTTCGTGGGGAGGGAATCCAATTTATCACTTCATCTCACTTATCACCAGCGTCCATTACCTGTGATGCTTCAGCAGTAAAAAAGCTGTTAAACACTATTAAAAATCCATCACTTTTAAAAAGAGTGACTCTGGGTGGAGAGAGCTTATAACTATCACAAGTAATATAATTAAGGCAACTGCTGCATACAAGAATGTTTCAAAGAAACTTAATTCTTACACAGTAAGATATTACATAATGCAAGAAGTTTATTTTTACATGGCATGTACTTTTTCATACTACTGATAGTAACTGGATTTATTGAATGCAACATTTAATAAACAACTTGCAATTTTGTGCAGTGCAATTATTATTTGTGAACAATGTAGCTTCTCTCTGAGCCATGCAAATATGGCATTCCAGTTATAAGCAGATATGTAGCATATTTGATTTTGACCAGTGCTAATGAAAGCAAAAGGCCTTGAGATTGTGGTCTACATAGGACCCCACATTCACTACTTCTAAACCTGGGGATATATCTGAAAACCGAAATTTAAAAAGTGGTAGTTAACCTAAAGCAAAAATTGTTCTAGCAACCTCAGTTTTTGTTTTTTTCTTAACAAAACTTGGTATATGCCATTGAAATAAAATAATAAAAAATAAAAAGTTCTGAAAATAAGTGAAATCAGATTATTATGAGTGGGGGTTTAACTGAAACCCATAATTTAAAAAATTGCTCTAGTGGCACCAATATCTATTTTTTTGCAACAAAACTCGGTATATGCCTTTTAAATAAAATAAAAATAATTTTGAAAATTAAATTGGACCATTAGGAGTAGGAATATATCTGAAAATCAATTCTAAAAAGCATTCTAGCATTTCTTTTTATCTCAATTTTTTTAAAAGGACAAATTAACTCATAATTTAAACATTATATATATATATATGTTTATTTTTGACAAAACACTGTCATCAAGAGAGCAGCTGTGAAATATTAATCTATTACTGCCATGCTCATTGTATACCCAGCCATAATCAAAAGAGACAGCAAACTTTTGATATGACCATTACTCTATATTCACTTTAATAACACTTATAAACTCTCCCACAGCTATACATTTGTCCACTGTTAATCCTAGACTGCTATTGACTGAAGCCTATTACCTCTGAATGTGAAGTTGATGTTAAATCCTAGACTGTTATTAGCAAAGTTAAAATATTATTGGTGCGGTATGACAGAGAAACCTCTTCTAGAAGTCACATGACCTTGCAGCTAGTGGGGGGGCTTCCATGTATCTGTGATCCAGTGGGCTGTATTGGCGGTGGTAATCACTGATAGAATCATTCGCGCCAGGTAGGCCATAAGTGAGATACCAGACTAATAAGTGGCTTACCATGCCCAACCCTAAGGTGTAGTGTGACCCATGCTGAGGGTGTGTATGACACAGTGCTAATGTGTCTTAAATGGAACCTCCAGAGTATAAGCTTTACGCAGGTATGCAGGGCTATGCCTGACTGGACATTACAAATCCCTATCTTCTTGTGGGACCTATGGAAACCCACTTCTGAGGACTATATTTGAGAGCCTTCAGTTGCAGCAACCACTTTCCTTAACAAGGTAGTTCTCTGACAGCAAACCTAAGACATGGAGCTGGGAGAAAGAGCCTTTGGGCTTCGGCAGAGTTACAGTTGTGACTTTAGCTAAGGATAGCCCTAAAGGTCCTCCAGATCAACCTTCCACATAAGAAGGCGACTTCGACTGCCTTCTGCAAAACTTTCAATGAAGAAAGAATAGACCTAGCCTTGATTCAAGAACTTGGATTAACAGGGGCTGAATTAAAGGAATAGGAGAATGTCAAGATAAGTTGATACATTGCAGCAAATAAAATCGACATAGGAGTATTGTATTCTTGTTCTCAATGGAATTCATTATTGAGCTCTGTTAAGAGTATTGTTCCAGCGACATCACAATGGTGAAAACTGACTGCATCACAGGGGGAGAGAAGGGCCTATTGCTGAGCTCTGTCTATCTCCCCTTCGAGGCAGCAAACCACATACCCAGGAACTAGAGCAGTTGGTTACACATTGCACTCATAGGGGAACAGACAATCTTTGGGTGTGATGCCAACTCGCTCCATAAAATCTGGGGCATTAGAGATGTCAACAAAAGGGATGAGTACCTTTTAGACTGTCTGCTCTCCAGCAATTTACATATACTTAATGTTGAAAACAAGCCTACCTTTTGCCAATCACAGAAGACAGGAAGTTATTGAGGCATGGAGTACATTATTACTCAGATTAACGAATGTAGGGTCTTAAATGAACCATCACTTTCATACCACAACTATATATCATTTAATGTCAAAAGAGCTAATCTCTACAGAAATCCCAGGAGAACCTGGTGGGAGCCCTATATGCATGATCTCCCAAGTAGGATTGGACAGAATTGACAAGTTCTTTTGGTGTTATTGACAAGGTCACCTACTCTATCCAAGAAGCTATACTTGACAGTTATCACAATAATTACCTCATGCAATCACGGATGAAATCTAAGAAAGTATCATGGTGGACCAAAGAGACAGCGTATGATATCTCTTCAACAAGGCAAAAAGAACTGGTGACTGAGGGGCATATCATATAGCCCTCACAGACTACAATTAATATATATGCAAGGCCAAAAGATCTTGGTAAGTCTTCTGCTAAGAAATATCTAGTCTGTCAGAGGCAGCCATGTTACATACAGCATTGGCCCACAGTTCTATAAGCCCTGTAAGAACAATATCTAAGCTCACAGGAGGTTTTACATGCTGAGCTGAAGAAACATTGAAAGTTCTCTGTGAGGTACTCTTTCCTGGGCATATTTGATGACAACACTTGTGAATCCATAGACCACTGTGAAAACTCTAGACCAAGAGCATCGCAGAGGAACTGGAAATTGCTTGTCAAGTCATCACAATCCAAAGCCTTAAATGGGCAATTAATAAATTTAACCCATTTAAGTTGCCAGGTGGAAAATGTAACTTTCCTACTTTGTTGCAGAAAAGACATGACTCGCTTCATATCTTCCTATGTAACCTCTTTCAGGCCAGTATAGCCTTCATCTCTATTCCTCAGGCCTGAAGAAATACCAGAATATTGTTTATTCCTAAGCATGGTCATAATAATTACACCAAAGCTAAGGCTTATTGACCAATTAGTCTTTGCATCATTCCTCTTAAAAACTTTTGAAAAACTGATTAAAAGATGTATCGGAAGGAGGATGTCAGATATTTCCCTCCATTGAAATCAGCATGTCTACCAGTCATGCAAGTCTTGCATAATGGTGTTACCTGCCTTGTTAATAGACTGGAGGACTCTATGACTAGGAAAAAAAAAATAGCCCTAGACATAGAGGGCACTTTCGACAATGCCTGTTATTAGTCTATGGTTTTGGGTGCTCAGAAATATGGAGTCAATGACACCCTTTGTAGGTGATAAACTCCATGCTCAGGAGCAGAAATATTATTGCTAGCCTTTTTGTGAGGATGAAAGGAATCATCGCCATGAGGGGCTGCCCACAGGGGGTTTCTTTTCTCCCATCTTTGGAGTCTCGTGGTGGATAGCTTTCTCCAAGACATGACCCAAGAAGAGTTATTATAAGACTATACTGATGACAGCACTGATAATTTTTGGAAACTTCACAGCATGCAGGAGAGTCTATCCATTAATTCTAGAAAAACAAAACTAATCAACATCTCATTGACTGAAACCGAGTACAAAATGGAACACCAACATATAATGAAGACGGCTATAACCAATGGTTTCAACACAGACTCAGTAACAAAAATCATCAATGAAGCTAAAAGACAAAAATTGATTAAGGAAGTTTCCACACTTAAGAACACCGAACACAGATATAAATTCGAAAGTTTCACATACCATCCAACTTACCACAACAAATTTAAGAAGATATTCAAAGAACATGGAATTATGTCAACCCCAAAGAACAAATATAATATAAAAAATTTAGTACATTGCACAATGAAAGATACCATCCCTACAGAGCAAAAATCAGGAATATACGAGATTAAATGTGCAGATTGTGAGCAGAGCTACATTGGAAAAACGAAAAGAAATATATAAATTGGAAGAAAAGAACATTTTAGGAACATTAGATTGAAACAGGTAGACAAATCAGCAATAGCAGCTCATTTTTGGAACAAAAATCATGAAATAAAACCAGAAATTAAATTATTGAAACAACTTCACAACCCAATAGAACAGTCCATATGGGAGAGAATTTTCATTTTAAAAAATAAGAACAACTTAATGAATTTTGATTTTCCACCGCTGGATGAACTCAGTAAGTTTCTACTAGAACCACAAGATACCACCACAGGAGCGAACAGGCGTCCATCCTCCATTTCGAACAATGGCATTCAGTCAACAACAGCCGATGATGGGAGGAACCTCTCCCGAAACTAGTCCAAAGTTAGGTCTCCCTGGATATCTATTTACAAGTGGAGGCTAAGCTTACTTCATATGACTTGATGCATACAGGGAAGCAGTCTTGCAACCACTGGACGTACCTTCATTCTAAAATTCCTGGATATTCCAGAATTGAGGATGAGGTCTGCCTGGTGAACACTCAATACTGTACTTTCCCTCCCTTTAAGGTAACTCTCAGATCTTGAGAAGATTGGAGGAAGTAACTATGCATATAAAAGATGTGACAAACTTATATGTTTTACCAATGGATCCCATATAGGGGTACAATCAGGTGCAGGCATATATGACCCATCTCCAAGGACCAACATCAGTATAAGCCTTGGCAAATACTGCACAGTTTTTCAGGCAGAAGTACTTGCTACCGTGAGCTGTGCCTTTAGAGAAGTTAAGGGTTACCACTGTAAATGAATTCTCATCCTCTCAGAGGGTCAAAGTGCTTCAAAAGCACTTTCCTCTGACCAGTAAAATCTAAACTGGTATGGGAGTGCCTAAATGCCTTGTCATCTCATAATACTTGAACTGCAATGGGTGCTGGGGCACCAGGGTATTTTAGGAAATGAAAAAGCAGATCAGTTGGCAAAAAAAGATGCAGATACACCCTGAACCCACAGTTGGAATCAGTACATGTACTGGTTGGAATCAGTACATGTACTGATAAGACTGTGATTAAAATGTGAATCGGGGACAAACACCAAGATGGCAAACCTATTCTGGACAAAGGCAAGCTAGGAAAGTCTTAGCAACATTCTTTCCACATCTCTTCTAAAATTGGACCGAAGAGGAATAAGGAAAGTAGTTGAATTAATTACTGAACATGGTCTTTTCAGGAAACATGTATGAAAATCGCCAAGTGATTATCTCATTGTTAATACATAGAGCATGAAAGGTAGAACATGATCAATTTGTTAATTGCACCATCCATTAATGTATTAACCCTTATGCTTACATGATGTATGCTGATGCAACTAAATCATTCAATAAACCAATGGGAAATTATTAAGTTAAAAATTGCTTATACCAAGTTTAGAATGGTAAGCTGTTTAATTGCCTATCTCTTTTGTCTGTAATGATATTTCCATGTTGGCACTCTTTCCACATCTCTTGTAAAATTGGACAGAAGAGGAATAAGGAAAGTAGTTGAATTAATTACTGAACATGGTCACTTCAGGAAACATGAATGAAAATCGCCAAGTGGTTATCTCATTGTTAATACATAGTGCATGAAAGGTAGAACATGTTCATTTTGTTAATTGCACCATCCATTAAGTGTATTAACCCCTATGCTTACATGATGTATGCTGATGCAACTAAATCATTCAATAAACCAATGAGAAATTATTAAGTTAAAAATTGTGTATACCAAGTTTAGAATGGTAAGCTGTTTAATTGCCTATCTCTTATGTCTGTAATGATATTTCCATGTTGGTTTTCAGTCAAAGGTTACCTGAAGCATTGGATCTGTCTTATGCTTTTGTTATTTAATTTGCAGATAACCTTTTGGTATTTCCAGATAGCTGGTTATGTTTGCTCTCAAATGTACCATAGCTAAGTTATAAATGGCAAAAAAGCACATTGTACTTTCACTGAACACTTGTATACTTACCTTTTCATCTCCAGAATAATTTTTTCTTGAGAGAAAGTGTAATCAATGAATATATTGTTTGTATAAGAATTTGTAATGGGAATACTTAAAAATCGGCCAGAGCCAGAATTAGGTGGTTGTCATTTTGTAATTTTTCTTAGCACAATAATAAATACAATACTCTAATAGAATATGTAATAAATTTTTGTGACTTGTCAAGAACTGCTGAAAATTCTTTGTTGCAGTGTTTGCAACTTGCTTTATATATACTGGCATTATTTTTCTACCACAAGCAATAATTTTCCTTCAACCATAACTTGTGTAATAACACACATTCTTTTTATCACCTTTGAATAACAAGACTCAAATGTATATTTAGCACTCATGAGAATTGCAAGCATAATGCTCATCTGCTCACTAGAAAGATGAAGTGTCACTGAAAAATTGCAGTAGCTAAAAGTGCAGGATAAGAAGTAATATCAGACCCATAAAGCACTGTGAAAGCAATTTGATGTACCACTGCTTGCTCAGAAACATAGAAATATAGGTTTCTTTCAAATTAGTACAATTATAGTACATTTGCATCTGGCAAAGAATGCTATAGCATGCAGAAGTACTTAAATACAGGATTCTCCTATAAAATCTGGAATATCTGGCAAACCAGTTGTATATTATTATTGTTGTTACCATCACCATTATTATTATTATTAATTTTAAATATATTCAAGAAAATGTTAATGAAGTAAAGAGGTTCTGAAATTAGATTAATCAAATAAGAGCACTCTGAAAAACTAATTGGTTTTCAGAAATAGTATATTCCTTTATTGTATTTTCATTAACTTTTATGGGATTCATCTTTGCATTGCTATAATACTCTTATTATCAAAAAAAACCTTTATTTCCAGGTTGTTGTATTTGATGATGTGGGTACAGGAAACAAAGATAATACTGAAGTACCTGAAGAAAATAATATAAAACAATGTTGTGTACAGTTAGCACGCATTCTGCAGTATTTGGAATGCCCACAGTATTTAAGGAAGTATTTCTTTCCAATTCATCCGGATCTAAAGTATGCAGGACTGCTAAATCCATTGGATGCTCCCCATCATTTACGTCAAAATGATGATTTTCCATTCAGGTAAGGCACTAAATATAGTGCACTAAAACTCATTTAAGGTAGAATAATAGAGGACAAAGCACTTATTATAAACAGCTTTTGTAGTGATTTAAGGAAGAGATATGTTTATACTCTTTGCAACAGAGTGGAAGAGTGAATGGAATATTTTTTCTTCTCCTCATTTGATTTGTAATTACAAAAGCTTACAATCTCAACCCCTCCTTCCCATATCCACAGATGTATGCATCTTTTTGGCTTTTATTACATACTTCCAACATACAATCAATCAATATCTGCGATATACTTGCTCTGGCCATAGCTTTAAGGAGTCAACAAAATTTATGTTTTGAAACATTTGTAAGTTCACGTACATTTAACCATTGTTTGTTGCCTCTAAAATCTATTTGGTTCTAAGCAATTTTATATATATAAAATTAGAAAAGGTAAAACACTAAAAAAAGTCGCAGATTAGTAATCTTGACTTGTAATTAGTAATTGACTTGTCTTCTTGCCATAGAAAACTCAAGTTCAAAATAGAGTGATTATTAATCTATGACTTTGTCTTAGTGTTTTATCCTTTTCTGCTTTTTTAATTATTGCTATTTTAGCTACATTGTTAATAGTATTATATTATTTTTCATTTATATATATGTTCCAATGGTGAGCTTTAGAAGTCATTCTTTCTTGCTTCCTAATAGATAAATGGTAAGTAGGGTTCTGTGTTTCACTGTGGATCTGTTGAACTGCATTGAAGTAGATAGATTTTGTTCATGATGGTGGGTTGGGTTTTTGCAGATAGTGCATGAGGAGAATTTTTTATATTAATTTTGTGTGGGTGGCCAACCAGTCATGGTGTGTGTTGTCTGAGCATTTTTACTGCATCCTTTCTTGTTTGTGATTATTTTAGGTGCTCTATTCTGCTCCACGATTTATCTTTTGATTTGGTTATTACTTTTGTAATATGTTGTGTTCATATTTCTTTTTGTAAGAGGGATCTGATGCTATTAGAGTACTTTGACTTTTTTTTTTTTTTATACACACAATTCACCTGCCATTCATTTCCTAGGAGGTTCATATGAGATGGTATCCACCGAAGAGCTATACTCTTAACTGTTTTTGGCCTGTACATAATATGGCACTATAAAATTCCATATAAAGAACTTTGTTTCAGCTTTTATTAAAATTATTAACCCTGCTAATTTAAATTAATAAAATCTGGAATTTTTAGGTGAACTGGACCAGAGTGCATCAAATGCAAGTATGATAATTAAATTGGAACTTACCAAAATTTCTGTCTCTAATTCAATAAAGGTATGCATTCATATATTTAAAATAAATTTGATTTGATAATTGGGGGGTTTAATAAAATTTGTCAATTTCCCATATGTCAGCCCAAAAGGCCTATTCTGCTACCCCATTGGAACAGACACCTTTATTGTTCCTTCCATTTGCAGTTTTTGGTTTCAATGTCAGCATCTTCCATGGTTATAGAAAGAGTAAGTCTCTTTCTTACCAGGAATGGGCACTCAACCAGGATGTGCGAGGTAGTCTCCTCATCCTGTTAGCATATTCTGCAAGTGGGTTCATCTTTATAGAATTACACTTTTCATAGATTTTCCTGAAGTGACCATGTTCAATTATTAGTGCAAACACTTTCCTTATACCTCTTCTATCCCATTTAAGGAGAGAGTGTTACTTAGACCCTAGGACCAATTTTCTAGCTTATCTCTGTCCCAGTAGATTTGCCGCCTAAGTTGGTGTTTTTCCCCTAACCATGTTTTAACTGTGGTTTAACTGTATGTGTGCTGATTTCAACCATGTGTTCAGGGCTAACAGGTTGTTCAGTACCTTTTTTGGCCAGCTGGTCTCCTTTTTCATTTCCATAAATACCCCAGTGCCCTGGCAACCCCACAGTTCAAGCCTGTTTCAAGATCCCAGAGCATTTAGGCATTCCCATACCAGTTCAAATTGGTTGGAGGAAAGAGCGGGATCCTTGGTGAGCCATACAAGTTGCTCATGTTCTTTTTCCACGTATAATTCCTTCCATCCAATCTTCTTGAGATCAGAGAGTTACCTTAAATGGAGGGAGAGAGCAAGCAGTATTGAATTTTCATAGGTTAGACCTCATGCTCAGTACTGAAATATTTAGGAAATTTAGAATGGAGGTGTGTCCAGTTGTTGCACTTCTCCAATTCCCTGTTTATACCAAGCAGCATGCAGTAAGCCTAGCCTCTGCTTGTAAATAGATATCTATGGATGGGAGACATAACAGAGTCTCCAGTGCAATAGTTGGAGTGCTTCTGAAGATCCCTGTTACACATAGACATGCTAATCTCTTAGCTTTTAACTTACCTGCTATGGTGGTTTGTAATGTTTTCCACCACCAGACTATGGCGTTGTAGGATATCTGGCATCTGATCATTGTAACTTATAGTCAATGGCTAATATATGGCTTTAGGCACCAGATGGTTCTGATAGTGCATTTGATGGTTACAAGAGATCACCTGGCTCTATGAAGAATATTGTCAATATGATCATTCCAGGTGAGTTTCTTATTCATTACATGGCCTAGATATTACACTGATTCGAAATATTCCAGGATTGAGCTGCCTAGTAAGATTTTCTAGGTCTTTAAGATCTTTCCTGTTAGTAAAAGGGAAAACATCTGTTTTGCTAAGATTAATAGAAAAACCCTCATAGAGTGTGTCTAAATAATTTGACTCAGAAGAGATTATTAATGCATGTTTCACTGTGTTAGTTTCCAAATTTTATTAATACTGTAATCGGAAGCAAATTTAGTGCTTGGTAAAGGTCACTCTTTGACCTGATTGGGTATAGTGTTGTCTTTGCTCAGACACATGCCCAAATTCACAGAACTCAGTTATCAAACAACCACAACTTGTGATTATTCAACATACATTAAAATAGCAGTTAGGAGAACCATATGCCTAAGTATAAATGAAAAATAAGGCATGAGTGAACAATCCTACAATCAGATTTGTAATAATGTGATTCTTTGCTCTCCATCTCAGGAAAACATGGATATTGACTGCTGTAGTCAATGGAAGAATTAGATTTATAATAAATGAAATTCAAAACATAATGCACATATTGATTTTGAATGTCAAGCATTTTTAAGCTAAGACTTGAAAATGTGCGTAAAATATTTGCTTCTCCAAGAATTACAAAATAAACTATAGCTGTGATGGAAATTCTCAAGTAAATTTTCCATATAATTTAATCAGTATTCTAATTACAAGATGCAGGGACTGCATTAGCCAATAAGCTATCAAGCCAACCAGGCTACTTGAGTTGGGGCAGGTAGGTGGGATTTACTAAACTGCTGTATTGGCCTAGTCTATCATGCTACTTAGTCATTTGAGCAGTGGAAGAAACAACATATCTGTAATCCTGAAATCTGCCAAGAATACTAAATGTAAATATA
This sequence comes from Metallyticus violacea, assembly GCA_030762175.1. Taxonomy (NCBI): domain Eukaryota; kingdom Metazoa; phylum Arthropoda; class Insecta; order Mantodea; family Metallyticidae; genus Metallyticus; species Metallyticus violacea. The sequence continues at coordinate 57,009,377 of CM060844.1, forward strand.
AGGAAGGCCTAATTATTCTACTCCTGAACAAGCAAGCATTTATGATCTATATATACATGGCTTTCATGAAAAAACTATCTGATTTATAGGGGAAAGAGTGGGGGAGCACTGCTCGCAGCTGATGGGATTCAAAACACACTGCACATGCAGAATAGTTTTTATGTGGAAGCCTTTGTGTGCTGAGTCCTCTCATGGTGTTAAATATTTGAAGAGAACTTTCCAGGTAATTAAGTTTCAAGTGGCGATGTGATTCATAAGTTAGTAGTATCTACACACTTTAGACCAACTAAGAGATAATATTTATCTAGAGATCAGTTTAATTTCTCAAAGAATTAAGAAAGGCAACAGGTAATTTCATAAGCAGATGCCACAAATTTGTGGAAAGCATCTCCTTGTGTGACATGAGTTAGTACATAACATTGTAAGTGTATGTGACCAGTGGTTAGACTGCTCACCTCAGATTGAGGCCATGTAAGGGGATTTGTGGCAGAGGAAGTGGCATCTGGGCAGGTTTTCTCAGGGTACTCTGGTTTCTCTTGCTGCTTATTCCATCATTGCTCCATCATCTCACCATTCATCAGTGTAAGGTGGTATGCTGATTTATTGATGCACAAGTTAACAAAATGGATTATGCAGTTGCTCTTTGCTGCTGTTTGCAGAACTCCAATGCCCTAGAGGAGGCAACTAAGTTGGCATTAGAACACATGCATTGTTGGACTGTCACCAATGTTGCCCAGCCCACATGCGGGTCCCGACTAGAGTAGCCCAGCTGACCTTGAGCAAATGCTTATCTGCTGATGCAGTCTCCACCCATGTTGGTTATCAGATAATTGAATGACTCAGTATATATCACTGAGCCTGAGTTGATCACCAGCATTATTTTTTTCAAGCCTTAGTTTTAAGGCACTTGAACCAGACACTGCAACTACAGGAAATTTACAGAATATTTTTGTTGGGAAAAGTAAATTTTAAAACAATATTAGAGTTATAGTTTAATTTTAACACTGTATGTATATCATATTGTCTAATTATACTAGTATTGCAATGAAGAAAGCCAGAATGTCTTTAATTTGATAGGAAATGCAAACAGCAAATAATTTAAAGTTTTTGGTCAAGAGAAGGCCAGTAACAGATGGTTTTGGCTGCTGTAACCTTTCTGCTCAATAGTACTGACTTGCATTCACAATATGTACCAAAAACGTAATGAATTTAATGAAATAAAATATACGTAAGAATGGTGTGGTGAAGAACACATAGTGCGTCCAATAAGTTCCCTTCACATCCTATTGACTGTTGTACCAGAGCAAGAATATAGCTATCATTGATGGTGACGCATTGAGCATTATATGACTGCACATTATTATTCTTAGTAGTAGTAGTATTGTTGAGTATATGTATACATAAACTAGTGCACTTGTCTGATCAACATTTGGGTTCTACATGTTGGCATTATGGAAACGATGAATAGGTTAACATCTGGCAAGTGATGATAATACACCTCTTACCTCATCTCACCTAAATATGCATATTGCCCCAATTAGTGTGGCCTTTTGCTACATTATTTTTATTCTTGATCCAAAAATGAAATAAAGATTCCATTTAGTTATTAACATTAACACCTTAATCTAGGGTATTGTTTCCTCCTTTCAGTCACTTGTCTTCTCATTTTGCCTAACTGATTACAACAAACAAATCCTTTCAAAGATCCAAACAAACAGAATATGATGAAGTAGAGAGTAATATTGCAGCTAGGTTTATGACTCCACATAGAGTTTATGTGTAGCTGCCAAAAACAATCCTTGGCAAACGATTGGACAAGGAACACAATTTATTGGAGGAGACTACTACAGTAGCCATCATGTGTTCTCTGATATCGCTTGATTATCAAACACTTTTCCCATGCTAACCTGTTCACTATTCGTATAATAGTAAAAAATAGGTAATTGATGCATTTTCTAGTCTACCTCATTTTGAAGGACTGACATGTAAGATGGTAAAAATGAGGAAGAGGAAGTGGGTTGATGGAACTGAAACACCTGGTATAAACAATCTAGTTCTATTTTGTATGCCACACACATTCCATATCTACCGGCTGGTCCTCCTCTTTGGAGGTTTGCCATGGATGCATTTATTAGTTGTTGTGGTATCTGCCTGTGCTCTTATTTTTTGTTTTTATTCTTTTAAGTTCCTTAACAATGCAGAAAAGCAATGATCCAGAGAAAATTTTATTTCTTGCAGTTTTGTTTCAGTTTTACTATACTGTCTTTTTTTAATGTATTGCTTGCCCCAAAAAATAAATAAATGAAGATATTACTTTTACAGGGAGGGTGTTATAGCCAACATGCCAGTAAAGGCAAACAAAGGATCTGCAGTAAATGTGGGACTACTGAAGGATGTAATAATTGACAAACATTTAACACCTGGGCTCAGAGTGACTGTTAAACTTATCCCTTCTGAAGAGAAAACTAAAAAAATCTATGGAACAGTTGTTTCTCCTTCTCAGCCTCGCATAGAGACTGGTACGTACTGGGGCTACACTGTGCGCATTGCTTCATCACTCAGTACAATTTTCTCTCAGTCACCATATACTGATGGGTATGACCTGTCAGTTGGAACATCAGATAAGGGACGAGACATTGATACTCTCCATGAAAGTGAAATTCTTCAATACCATCATGCTCTTGTTGTGTTTGGTGGACTACAGGGTTTGGAAGCTGCCTTGGATAACGATGAGGTGTTAAAAGTAGATGATCCTGCTCTTCTCTTTGACTTTTATTTGAATACCTGTCCACAGCAGGGCTCCAGGACTATTCGAACTGAAGAAGCAATTTTCATTAGCCTTTCAGAACTGAGAACTAAGCTTTTAAGTAAAAGAGTATAAAAACAAATTTGGGATATAAAGATTTGTGCTATTTTCTAAGTTGTTGATTAGACATCTAATAATTTGTATAATAATTTAGAATGATTATGTGTGAGATCATCAGTGATGTGATGCTTTAAAATTATTGTAGTTGCCTTGTGTTGAATCTTAGAGTGAGAAATGCTACATTCTAATGATTTTGGTAAGCAATATTGCACCCTTTTCCCTCTATGATTCTTGGAGATAATAGGCGGTATTCCATTGAAATTTCATTAAAAAATGAAAAGGTGAAAATATTTGTTCAGCCTTATCATTTATTATAGGTCAAAAAAAAATCCATGCATAGTGAACAAAGTAGATGAGGTTTAGTCATACTGTCAAATCACATTCATAGCTAAAAAATAATTGTGCAGAGATTGTAATTATCAGTACATTTAATCAGTAGCTTGATCAGATTTTGCTGAAAATATTGTTTTAAAAGATTTCAATCATATTAATGCCATTGAAAGTTTTCTGAATAATACAACCATATAGTTTGTTATATTTATTAATTCTGAATAATGCATAGCAATACCATATAACATATTTATTTCATATTTTTTCAATATACATCAATTTGTTCAATGAAAACCATAAAAGGGGTAATAAAATCCTGTAAATAACAGATATTATTGTGTGTTGTGTATGCATAGGCAGTGACCTAGAGCTACCAATAGAAGACTTAGGGCATACCTGCAGCATGCAAGAACCTGGGAAACAGTTTGACGAGATGGTGGCATTTGGCAACATCTCATCAAGCATGAGCAAAGTATTTGAGAATTTGGTTTAGTGAATGCTTGAAAACTAAGATATTAATCATCAAGTAAGAAATGAGTATGGTGACTGTTTTCCAAATTGTACACAGTGGGCTAAGAAGTTCAAGAAGGTGCCACTAGTGTGGAAGTAAACATTCACAGGAGACAACATTATGCCTTAAAAAAATTAATCCCTTGCCCAGTCTCACCAGAGGGTCAAGGTTTGCCACAACTGCTGCATCTTCTGTCTCAGTCTTGTAGCATCATAGATTTGAGATTTGGGGGGGGGGCAGTACTGATCAGCACACAACACCCACAGCTTCTTGATTGGGTAGCTACTCTCCATCAACTAGCTACCCAATAGTCATCACAAGGTTTAGTGGACCTGTTCCAGATCTTCCTAATTTAGAAAATTTCTAAGTACTGGAGATTGAACCTGGGATCTCCTGGCCAGCCAAGGAGACATTCAACATTGTAGTTATAGAGAATAATATTATGGAAAACCAGTTTACAGTCCAGGAACTGGAACTGATGTCAATATTTGGCATTTGTGTTGATTCAGCCCATTATATAATCCATAGCTGAATTTCAGAAAAGTTATTCAAAATGGCACCCAAGCGATTTAAACCTAAAATTAGACAGATTTTATCAAGCTGAAGGTAAAGCATTTCTCTAGTGTATGATCTCATGGGGATGAGAGCCAGAATGAAAGCAACAAAGCATGGGGTGTTTTTTTTTATTTATTTATTTATTTATGGACACTCTTTAACATCTCAGGTCATCAGCGTCCCATTCAACTCAGGGCGTGAAAGGGCCGACAAATTTTGCTCAGAGGCCTCTCTTTCAGGCTTGAGGTTCTTTTTCGTGCCATAAATGTATGACATGGGACCCACGGCTTTACTTCCCTTTCGAAGGAAGCCATACTTAGGATTTTTACGCCCGAAAATATCCATCGGTCCTGGCCGGGTTCGAACCCGCGATCTTGGGTATCGGAGGCAAGTATGGTAACCAATACACCACCAGGACCGACGCATGGGGTGGTGCCATACCTAATTTTCAAAATTGAAAAAGGTGCAAGTGCAACACTCTTTGGGCAAACTCATATTTTATGCTGGCTGGTATCACATGTGGCCAATTTATTTTTACGTTTCTTTACAACATAAATAAATATTCAATGTTATGGAGTGAAGTACAATTTGGTAGAAGTGGGAATGATATAGCCAGTGGCTTTAACATTTTTAGACTCATTTGATTCTGAAAATGCATTTGTTGGCTTAATAATAGGAAGTAAATATTCTTGCATTCCTCAAAATCAAAGTTCATTTACTTATTTAATATTATTTGTAAACTGGAATTCTCAAAGGTGCTAAGCACAAAAGTTTCAACTCCACAGAAAGATGCTTCAAACCATGGTAATTTTTCATTGAAATGCACTATATTCTTATTAATCTTCTTTGTTGTGATATAGCCCAGGGTTGCCAATTTTTTTCCCATGAAAATGGGGAGATTTTGACATGACATAATGATTGCTGTAAATTAATAATACTGTTTTTCTTATAACAGTGCAGTGCATAAGGTCACAATTTATGCTCAAGAGCATTTTAAATTATATTTATTTACATCTTTGACACAAGCCCGAAACTTTTAAATATGATGTATATATTGTAGAAATTATTTGCATATATAGCAAAAATTAACACATTTAACTGTGCTTTCATTTCTACACTAAAGCAGTTCCTGTCATCAGACTTTTATAATTCATTAATGATAATATTCTTTCTGTGTGTGCATTTGATTCTGGTATACTTTGTATAAAATCAAGAATTTTATTAATATTCTGAACACTAATACCCTGATCCCTCTTTAAATACAGCTATGAACTTTTCCTTAGTATTAACTATCATCTCTACTTTTACATTTAAAGTATCACAAGCAAATTTAGTGGCTTTTTGGATTATGTGATTAGTACATTTTATTTTAATATTTTTTCCCTTATCGTTGCACATGAACTAGAAAATGCTAACTGGAACCAGAAGTGGGTGTCCAAGGATCAAATGCAGTGGATTCGATATATCATTTTCATATGTATGCATAGTAGCAATCCAAGGGATTTTACAACAAAATCATTTAAGGAGACGCTGTAGATATGTATAAGTTGGCATAATTCCTGAAATAAAGAAGGTATGAGCTTCTGTATAAAATCAAAATGGGAGATGAGAGTTTACAACAAAGAGGGAGAGTAGGACTGCTGCATGTATAACCTTGGCCTGAATTCAGCCTGGAATCGATGAATGAGAACAAAGTTATCCAGAGACTGCCTGTAATGCCTTAGTAGTTAAAATGGGCATTAAACACTATCTAAAAAGTGATTTGACTTTTAGAAATTGTTTACGTTTGTGCCCCAAAGCTATAATTTGGATCTTATCATACTAAACTGAGTGTTTCTAGGTTGCAGCTCACTTTGCTATAGCTGATAGAAAGTTAATTATTTTACAAAGGTTTTTTTTGGGGGGGGGGGCATGGATATGTTCTTAAATCTGACATAGGACACATCTCTTTGCTCAGCTAATAATTAAATTGTTGCAAGAGCACAGAATATATAGATGTGTGATTTTGTTAAAGTACAATGATATATATGATATAAAGGAAACTATTTCTAAAAGAGTGTCAAAATTGTTTGTCTGTTCTCTTGGCATCTGTAAGCTCCCAAATATACAGAAAATGACCAATAGAAATGTTGTTTACTCATTAAATGCAGTATATAATTATTTTTTGTTGCATTTGCAAAGTTAGTGGTGTCCTTCACCAAAAAGATAAATGAAAGTTCATATTCTGCCTCATCCATTTGTCACTGGCTGATTGCAGTTAAAAGAAACACCATTAGGTCAGGATATAAACAAAAGGAAAACATATAAAAGTATATATTCATCACTGAGAAATTTATAATACCCTTAGATTTGTCATAAAACTATAACTCGAAGTTGTATATGGTGCACAAGTATGGCTTTGTTGGTTCAGAATTTCTTGCGACAGTTTTTTCACTAATTTTTTTGGACACAAGAAAGAAAGAAAAATACTATTGTTCACATAGGTGCTGTGTGTGTTCTTAATTAGGCAACTTATCTTAGACCATTTACAGTCTAGGAGTCTTGCCCAATGTCTTCTGAAAAGCATATACCTATAATTTACCTGTGCTATAACATATCACTTTCTTCCAGTTTTGACCTCATGATCATGTTCAATGTGTTAATTCAACTTTCTGCTAAATTTGGTGATTAAACTAAGATTTTTAGATTCATACAATTACAACAAATCACTCTTTTGCTCATTCGTAATGCCAAGCCAATTTTGTAAAGCTAAGTGATAAAATTTATTTAAATTTTTAAGTGCACCTTGCCTTGAAAGATGTGGTGAAAGAGTGTTGGCTTCAAGAGTACAATACTATACAATCTAGTGAATTACTAAAGAACAAAGACGATTGCAATTTGTAACAAACTGTAATTATAATGATAGTGTATGTTGCATATTGTTCAGTCAAATTGTTCATTGTTAGTGAAATGAAAATCATATTAAGCTCTTTGCTTTCATTTGAAAGTTATTTCTCAAGGAGTGCCGGATTATGATGTTGGGCACTGTGAAAATTAATTTATCCTCTTTTAATTAAGTAAAATTGTACTTACAAAGCTGTAGACAATGGAGTGGTGCTACATTAATGTATTCAACTTGTTAACACTAACTCCACTTACTTTTTTTAAAAAATTGAACTAGTTTCGGGAGAGGTCCCTACCATAATCCACTGCTGTTGACTGAGTGTCGTTCTCCTCTTTTATCCACAATATCTGCAGGCTGTTAGATAAAACATTGTAAGAATAGTTAACAGCTTAATTCAATTTGTTGCAACCATTGTTTGAAATGTGCTAAGTTCTTTTCTTTATTTATTTCCCTTTCTTCTTTCATGTGGCTGGCTCAGTTACCCTGAAGAAGAGAAAGTTAAGTGTGGACAGCATACAAGAAATTTGTGTACCCATGCCACGATTTTAAGTACAACTTAGCAACAGCATTTTTCTTTCCCTCTTTAAGGTGCAATTCCATCCTCTACAGCAAAATCTTAGAATTAAATCGACCTGTGGCTGATTATATTGATAGAAACCTGCTGTGCAATAGTAACATTTATTTCAAATGACATATAGTAAAATTTGAATACATTTGATCAACCAGTATATTCACCAGGGCTGAGTGCTTTGGCTGCTTGCTTACTACTAAGATGACCCAAGTTTGATTTAAGTATGGTATGTGAAATTTGTGTCTAACATAATGGCATTTTGGCAGATCTCTGGGTTCATTTTGCCATTACTTAACATGCTCGTCCTTATTCTCAATATAATATAGTCTGCTGGCTCTTTGTGCACAGGTTGTAAATAGACTATGCTTATGCTCAGTGCTGGGCAAAGGATTTAGCATTATCATATATTTACAGAAACTGTTAGCGTGAATTTACATCAAAATGCTTAATTAATAAAATTGCAAAGGGAACTATTTTTTCCTTTTACCCCCCATATTATTACAATTAGAATGTAGGATTCTAGCCTTATTGACACAATTCTGCACAAGAAATAAAGCAGAAACTTTTTTTGGTAAACAGTCTAGACTTGTCCTCCCTTTTATTGCATGGTACCATCTAATTTTTTAGCATTGCATTCCTTTTTATTCATAGTTCTACAGAAAATTTCTGAAGGCTACTAATCTAGGAAAGAAACAATTTATGTACATAGTTAATTTTTATTGGTGATTGTCGAGAGATGTACTTAATCTGTTCCTACAGCTTTGTACTTGGAAGTGGTTATGAAATTACAAGTTGTTTGGTAGATGTGTGCTGTTAGGGCTACATTAATTTTCAGTAATTTGGTAGCTGTACAGATGCCTAAATACAGGCAAATAATTTTGACACTTTAATGGTAAAAAACAGCAAATTAGTTTAGTATAGATTTTTATTTTTGTGCATACATAAGTATATTTTAAAGGCAAATGACAATTCCTAAAAGGTGAAATACCTCTGTGAGTTCTTTTTGATACACAGGATATTCAAAGTACTTTTAAAGTAGCATGTAATATTTTTTCATCCCAATTTTGCATGACCTTGGCTTTAGCTTAAACTTGCATTTAATGCAAGAAATTTCACGAATCGAAAATTATTCACAAGAGCAATGTACATTTTGTATTAGTGTAAACCCCTACATTAGCATAAGAAAATGTCAGATGTATACATACAATCTTAGCTGAACATGGCCATTGCATATATGAATGTTTTTGAATGCTGCAGATGTCACAGACCAAGCAATGCCAAAGAATGACTATGTAGTGCAACTCAAAACAATGCAGCTTCACTTCCACGTACACTGGCTTTGTGCTCTAGCATCATAGCTACTCATAGTGTTTGGTGCTTTGTTGCAGTGTGTAGCATGGAATTGTCAGCTTGGCTTCAGTTTGCTCGAGCATTTGTTTGTTTTAAGATATGCTTATGTGTCATACATAGGTATTCTAGTGAGGTAAACATTACTTGTAATGAATTTGTGGCTTGTGATGACATGGTCACTATAGGGGCATCCCATATGTTCAATAAATCTACAAATATCAAGTGAAGCAGAATGATGAATATTTGATATTTACAACAGGGATGAAGAAATAAAATCATGCACATTCAATGAACTGTTGCTAGAGCCGACATTGTTTGGAGGTTTATCATGTCATTTAAAGTGAGCAACTCTTGTCATATATAGAGACAAAAGTTACAGATGGACAATTTGAACTTAAAATGCAATATTGCTAAAAAAAAGATCTACCATCTTTGATTATTTTAAAAAAATGAGGCACATTGAGAGTTGTGCAAATATGTATACCTTCAGGCAAATAACTTATTGTATTGCTTGAATGTGTAAATATATTTATTTTGTGGATGTTTTGATACTGTGGTGTAAATGGTAGAAAATTGCAATCTTGCACCTCAATATATAATATATGACTTAGAGGAAGTTAATGTAACTGAATCATAGTATGTATCTGCTTGTGTTATTGTCATGTAGGCTGAAACTGAATTTAAGTTAACCCCCATTTAAAGTAAAACATTTCAAGCCCCTATAAAAATGCTAAATAGGGTATAGGGTATATCTTGTTATATGAGAACAAAAAGTTTTTTATCTATTTATTCTTTAAAAATATATATCATACTCTTTATTTACTTTAAAATGTGTCCAAAATAACAAACTATAAAATCACAAATTCAGCACTGCAGGATACTGGAATGTGCAATCATGGAAAAGATACATGAACACCTCCTTATCTTTCCAATTGTTGTTTCTGAATAGCACCTTCTACCACATCTCTCATTGTTGCTATTACTTTCCCAGGGTCATCTGCACCAATTACTGCAGTTCCAGAGACAATCATATTAGCACCAGCCTAAAAAAATACAAAAATTGTGAGGGGCATAACTTATCCAATGATAAAATAGACTGAACTGGCTACTAATCTTAAGCTAAATTGAATCTTTGCTAATATAGTCAACTTCCAATAATTTGTAGTAATTAATGAACTAATTTCATGAGTTATTGAAATTTGTAATTTATCCACAAAAGTTTGTATCTTTCACCTAAAGTTCGATAAAAATACTTTGACAGGTTGGCCACATAAGGTGCACTTGAAAATCAATATATTTGAAATATTGCAATACATTTTAAGATATTTACCTGCAGTGATACAACTTTTAAAAATGATAAACATACCATGTTTCACTTTAATGGAAAAAAAATCAGACAGTCTACTTTGTGCCTTTGAAGGCCATTCACTTTTCCTGATTTTAGTGCACAAATTTCATAGGAAAAAATCATCATTTTTCATATATGACGGAAGTGTATCAACAGTGATACTCGACACCAATCACACTACTTATAATGCTTGTGAAGAGAGGAAGCATGGGTAGCTTCAATACATCATGCATAAAAATCTGGGAGGAGGGATGACTTCAGAAAGCTGCATCAAATACAAAACTTTGGAGAAAGGAATTGACCAGTCAAGCAAAGGTGAAATATTTATATATATATATCATTTAATTAATTTTAATAATTAATAAATAACAAGATGAACTACAATTTATTGGGAGTTGACTGTATTTTAATATTTCCTTTTGGCATTAAGCATTAGCATCCTTATTGCACTGCTATGCACTTTCATAATCTTAGGCAGAATCTATGATTGGGGCCAGGGAACTATGGCCCAACTTAATACTTGCAAAAATTAATGAACAGAAGAAGTATAATATAAAAAAGAGAAAGAAAATTGGAAGAACTGGTTCACAGCTTTAAGACAATGAGTTCTGTCAACTCACATGCAAGCAAGGCATTGATTCCTAAACATGTGTGGAAGAGGGCACTTGTAAATGCATGCACCAAGAATCGGCAGACATTATGTTGAATGATGAAGATGGGATTGAGATGATGGGAAACCAATGTACCTAGAGAAAATTTGTCCAGGCACCACTTTGTCTGCCCAAATCCCACTTACAGGCACTGGGATGAAATCAGGGCCACCTCTGTGAGATAATTCATCTAATCACTTATATACAGCATTAATATTTCCATTTGATTAATGAATGACAATGTTCTTAATAATTCTCACACTTCACAGTTTGAGGTGATTCAAATTTGGTAGCACCAAATAATAAATTATGGAGCTGTGTTTACAGTATAAGATTTAACATTCCTCCTAATAAAATTAAGCCTTATAAAAGCATATCACCAAAGCCTTTCCTCCAATCTTCAAAAAATGGCATAGGTATGTGGATGACATATTTGCAATAATTCCAAAAAAACATATAACAGATGCACTTTAACTTCTGAATTTGCAACACAAATCTATAAAAGTCACCATAGAGGAAGAAAGAAATAGATAATCTCCCCTTTCTAGATGTAAAAATAATAAGAAATGGTCACTATCTTACCTTCGGAGTTCATAGAAAAGATACTCACACAGAAAATTACATAAAAAATGACAGTTTTAACCCCCTTCCACATAAATATGCAGTGTTTTTATAGTTTAGCACACAGATTAATTAACATCCCACTCACAGAAAGAGTACAAAATGGAATACCAACAGATCATAAAGATGCCAAAATTATTTTGGCTCCAGTGAATAAATGCAGTTTGAAAAACCTCCTAAAAAACCAACACAGGAACAAAATCCTGCCAGGAAAACAATCAGGCACTTACGAATTCAATTGCAAAGACTGCAAAATAAATATGTAGGTAAAACAAAAAGGAACATTACCATACAGTTTAAGGAACACATGAGAGGTGTAAAATATAAACATACAGAAAATCAGTAGTAGCACACCATTTCTGGCACACACACACACACACAAAAAAAAAAAAAAAAAAACAAAAAAAACTGAGTTCCAAAATGAACCAAAACTCTTAAAAGCTCTTCAAAAACCCATAGAACTATCAGTCTGGAAAAATATATTTTTGTACGAAAACAAAGAAAATTTAGTTAATTTTGATCTTCCAAGCAGCAGCAACCTCATCAAAAAGTTTATAAAATCCAAAAAGCAACATCTTAATACCACACTGGAAAGCTGACAGTGGAACTGTGCTACCATGAAGGAAATTTGCCTTTGAAACATGTCCAAGTGGAATAAAATTTGAAATTTGAGTGACTTCCTCATTAATAGTTACATGATTATAAATACAGTTTATATGTTGAATTAATATGTCCTTTTATTTTAAAACTATATATAGAAAATTAAATGCAAGAGAGCTTTTTAAATTTCAGTATTCAAGTATACCCCCATCCAATTGGTCCAATTTTCTTAATTTTCAGATACTATTTTACCTTATTTTAAATGGTATATATCAAACTTGGTTGTGAGGAAACAAATATTGGTGCCACTAGAGTGATTTTTAAATGTGGGTGTCAGTAAACCTTCACTCCTAAACAGCCCAATTTCCCTGATTTTCAGAAACTATTTTTCTACTTGGTTTAAATGGTATTTACAATTTTGTTGCAACAGAGCAAATGTTGGTGCCGCTAAAGTGATTTCTAAATGTTGGGTTTCAGGCAAACCCCCACTCCTAATGGCCAGATTTTCATCGTTTTCAGAAACTTTTTTTTTATTTTTACTCAAATAGTATATATGAAGTTTTGTAGCAAAAAAACAAATATTAATGCCTCTAGAGCAATTTTTAATGTTTCAATTTTATTGATTTTTAGAAACCAGTGTTTTAATTTTATTTCAATGGCATATGCCGAGTTTCTTTTTTTAAAAAAAATTAAAATTGGGGCTGCTAGAGCATTTTAAAATTTCGCTTCAAATCCCACTCATTTTTCAGGTATACATCTCTTAAAGGCCTGATTTCCCTGATTTTTGGAAAGTACTTTCATTAATTTATTTTAAATAAATATACCGGGTTTTGTTGAGAAAAAACAAACATTGCAAATGCTAGAGCAACTATTAAAATTTTTTTAAAATCATTGCTTTAGTTTAACCTCCACCCCCAACGGTTCAATTTTGCCGGTTGACGAACTCAATGAATCGTTTGTTAATTGATGGTTATAGGCCATGTTTCAATGAGAAAAAACAAAAATTGTGACTGCCAAAGCATTAAATACATATACACAGTTTTTTTTTCATTGTCATTTTCGGTGCCTAGTAAGTAGGATCAATGAAGATTTGAAGAAATTTTTCAAAAATTGTTCCACAAGTATAACCGCATTCCTTCAGAATTCACTAATATAAAAAAGGTATGTTGCTATTTAGGAAAAATGAGCCTAAAATAATAAGAAATATGGGTATATTACATGAGTGATAATGAAACTTAAAATTATATAAGTTAAAAATTATTGTATTAATGAATACTTGAATATTTAACTGCTTATGTAAATATATACCCATTACATACAGGGTGTTAATGAACTATACTGAAATAATTTCAGAGAGTGTAGAGACATTATATATAAGCAATATGAGATAGGCAATGCATGGTCCACAACTAAACATACCGCAGTTTTATGTTTTTGCATCAGATGCTGATAAGTCGGTGTTAAAGCCAAGTTGGGTAAAAAGTAGGTTTATAATGTCTTTAAAACTGCCTTGCGAGTGTAGAAATATCGATTTTCCGCAGCTTGTTGCCAGCGTTTTCAAGATTTAGTGCCATATAAATCCCTTAAATCTTGAACTAATCATGTGACAGTGTGACACTCAACATCTATTGTCTTCTTGCATGTCTACTCTAGGGGAGCTCTTTTACCTGATTTTCTGACATAATGCATAATGCAAAACTGATGATATGCATGCTGCGGGTTTAATTCTTGTTATGCTGTTGATTTTTTTTTTTAATTTAATATGAAGTGCTGCAATATGCATTATAAAGAATTATGAATAAAATTTACTTAATACTTTCAAGCTTTATTCTCTTTCTCAACAATGAATGTATTGTCAACATACAGCTTATTACTAACATAATGTCTAAAACTCAATTTACTTGACACTTACCTAAATTACTGTAGCCTACTCTAAAGTGAGCTCTTTAAACTGCTAGTGGCATAATGCTAATGCAAAAACTGATGATCTGCATGCCAATATTGCAATTCTAGCCATGCTGTTAATTTTTTTTTATTTAATAAGAAGTGCTGCATTTTGCTAAAATTATGAATGAAATTTAGGTTACTTTTGAATATAAAACACCCAACTCATTACCCATAATTCTACCTTTTGTAAACAAAAGTTGTAATTATATGAAATGACATGTTAAGATTTAAGTGTATAAATTGAAACACCTACTTAAAACGTAAGTTAAAAGCTGTATTATTAGTCCCTAGTCAGAAAAAGAAAAAAAAAAAAAGTGATGAACGAGACTCGAAAACAAACGATCATCTCTTTACTCAAAAGTTAATGTCATAGACATGACGACAGAGTGATATGTTCCTACCTTCATTATCATTTGTTATGCTTTCAAGGGGCATCTTCATTAGCCACTGGTGTACTGGTGCTTTAGAAACTTATAGCCCTAGCTTTGAAATTTGAACAGATAGGCCTTAAGTTATCTATCCCAAATTGCTTCTATATACTACATCTCTACACTCTGAAATTAATTCGGTGTAGTTCATTAACACCCTATATAAAACCATGGTGTTATATAAAGGGAATTGTAGAAATGCAACTCTATAAACTGTCTACTTTTTGTGGACACTAATATTATATCTTGATTATTAATAAATAAATTATATATTTAAATGTTTAGTAAGTGGAGGCATCCTTCAAGAAGTACAATGATAACCAAGAACTGTGTAACGTTAGCTAATAAGTCAAACAGTATCCTAATTTCATTATGGTAAATAACTTGATTGTAACTGAGTAATTTTTGCAGCGGTCCTACCTTAGCACAAGCTTCTATGGTTGCTGGTCCTACACCACCATCAACCTCAATGTCCAGATCTGGATAATTCTGCCTAAGCCACTGTACCTTGAGCATCATATCATTCATAAATGTCTGTCCCCCAAATCCTGGCTCTACAGTCATTACCAGGATCATATCAGCTAGATCAATGTACTGCTTCACAGCTTCAACACCTGTTCCAGGCTTCAGTGCTAGTCCCACCTGAAAAACATTAAAGCACACTGCTTTATATTAAATTGTTTTATTTAAAGGTGTTCTTTAACATTTCAAGTCATCAGCTTCCCACTCAATTCCAGCAGTGAAATGGCCAATAAATTTTGCTCAGAGACCTCTTCTTTCAAGCTTGAGGTTCTTTTACATACCATAATTGCTTTATGTAGTGACAATACAATTATTAATGGAAGACAGATGCTATTTTATGGGTAGTGAAAAAGAGAAAATATTATAACATCCAAAGTTGCAAATTTGAACCCATATAAGCTCTGTAATTGACCAATAAATAAATAACAAAAATTCTGGGACAATCACACTTTATGCATGAATTTAAAACAGTACTGTCAATGAATATTAGAAGAGAACAGATCCTGCAATAAATATAACAGTAAACGGAAGATGTAACTTATTTAAAAATTAGATTTTCCTTTCTTAAAAATTAGAAAGCAAACTGTTTAAATACCATTATTCCCACTGCATCCACAAAAATGGTTAGAGAAAGTGTAAGTAACTTTTTTGTACAGTACAGGAATTCTGGGAAAAGGAGACAGAATGCACAACTACACTACTAGGGCAAATTAGGAACTGAAGGCTCCATGAAACAAAGTACAGACGAGCAGACTGAATAGTCTGGTGAAGGCATGAGAACATATACAAGATAGTTAAACAAAGAACATTGGAAGTTGAACAAAATGGAAAGAACAGGTTAGGAAGAAAGATAGTGGTTATTTCCTTTAAACGTGTATAATCATTATACACGTATACATAGATCATGTATAATCATTAAGTTTCATATGGCATTAGTGAAAACCCTTTACCATGACAAACTTTGGCTGCAAAAGTCTATGTCATAACTGTCTTAGATGTGCTAGTTGTTTTATTAAATTAGATATACAGGAAGATATCCTTTCTAAACACCATATTTTCCTTTATTTGACAAATGAACTTGAACATAATGTAGTTAAGGTTGACTGATAGACGTATATATCTTGGAGCTAAGTAAATTTACTTTGTAACATAACAGCCTGTTATTGGGGATCAGGACTTCATGTTAACATCATGCTCATCTTATCTCTGAGCTATGCTTCCTGGTTTTCAAAAGGAGTAATCAAATTCAAGGGGATAAGTAAGGGAATTTTCCCTTTCTGGATTTTTTTTTCTGAACTTTTGCATTCTGTACTCATTCTCAACCATGGAAAGAAAATTTCCCTTTCTGAATATGTGTTTTAATATCAGTTTCACTCCAACCTGATATAAAATATTTTTCCTAAAATTGCATTTCTGTGTGTTTATTTATTAAAGTGCTGGAACTGTACTAAGCCATTAGTAATACAGTAGCCAGCTATATGACTCTGCATCTGACAATGGCAATTATTTCATTGTAATAAATTATTTCATCGGATTCTTCCATTCATTGTAGATCATAATTTTCTCATTTACACAGACCTTGGAGACTCATACATCTCAGTGGTGTTAATGGCATCTAGCATTGTTAAAATGTTGGTCCTGGTGGTGTAGTGGTAACCATACTTGCCTTCTAAACCCAAGATCGTGGGTTCAAACCCGGCCAGGGTCAATGGATTTTTTCGGGCGTAAAAATCGTAAGTATGGCTTCCTTCGGAAGGGAAGCACAGCTGTGGGTCCCGTGTCGTATATTTACGGCATGATAAAGAAGAGGCTCCTGAGCAAAATTTGTGGCCGTTTCAAGCTGTGAATAGAATGGGATGCTGATGACCTGAGATGTTAAAGAGCGTCCGTAAATAAACAAACAAATCAATCTAGCATTGTTAATGTGTAAAGTATGAGACATGATAGTTTTGGCATACTAGTGTGGATCTCTGATAACTGATCCGTACATAAAGAAATGTAGTATTTCCTAGCCTTAATCAATCTCCAAGGTCCAGTTTCATATATATGGGAAGGCATTTTATCTAGTTTATCATTAACATTTTACACTCTATGAATTTTTGTGTTATCCACTAAAAATTGAATAGAATTAAACATTTTATAGCTTCTCTTCAGTCTCTCTTGACCTCTTTAAATGTTCACATTTAATTTTAAAAATTCCTTTACATTCATAAACATTTCTAAGAAGAAAAATAATTCTGTTTTATAAATTCTCTAGTATTCATAAACATTTCTAAGAAGAAAAATAATTCTGTTTTATAAATTCTCTAGTATCTCATAATCTCCATAAATGCATATATTAAAAATTTTATTATAACACTTCAAATAAAACAATGAGCTTTATTACTTTATTCTAAAGCAATCAAATTGACCAAACTTAATACAGTTCACAAAACCATACAATGCAGTCTCTCTTATCCTCTAGCATTAAGAATTTAATACTTTTACTGTTTTAAACAGACATGCAAAAACAATGCAAAAGAATGTAGAGAAATATATGTAACAAAAACAGTGATGAGGAAACAATCATGAAATGATTGGGGAATAATATTTTATATTGGATTAATGGCAAGTGGATAGGTTAGCCTTAGTAAGTCAGTGTTAGATATTTATAAGCATAGCAAAAATGAAATTGTACATTCTTTTATAACTTTGTCTTATTAGAAACTTTTACTGCATTATGCCAAACATCACCCATACATATATTAGTCAAAGTGTGCATTTTGGTAAGTAGCAACATCTTCTATTCAGCACATAATTGAAACAGTATCCCTAACAGTAATGTGAATATATGTTAATACAGCAATTTCATTTTCCTGCACTTTTTTTTTTTCTGCTTTCTGTTCTTTCCAGGAACGTGCTATTCTTATTTTCTCTTTAATGCCCTGCAGAGTTGTCATTCAATCTGAAATTATGCACTTAGAGATAACCAATTGCAGAAGCAGTTAATTAAAAAAAAAGCTGTGCAGAATAAAAATTTTGTTGTTAAAAATAAATATTAATGCCACTAGAGCAATTTTTAAGTTTTGGGTTTCAGGTGAACTCCTCTCCTAACAATTCGATTTCACTGATTTTCAGAAACCATTTTTCTTATTTTATTTCAATGACATATACCAAATTTCCTTTAAAAACATTTAAAATTGTGTCCACTAGAGTGATTTTTAAATTTTACTTTAACCCCCACTTGTTTTTCAAGTATACCCACAGTCCCAATGGCCCAATTGTCCTGATTTTTGGAAAAAACTTTTTAATCAATAATTTTAAAGAAATGTACAGAGTTGAGATAAAGCAAAAATTGTGGTCACTACGGCAATTTTTAAAAATGTTCGCTTTGGGCTTAATACTCCTCCTCCCAATGGCCCAATTTTGCTGATTAACGAACTCGACGAATCATTTGTTAATTGATGGTTATGTGCAAAGTTTTGTTGAGGAAAAAACTTGCAACTGCTAGAGCATTAAAAGACACACACACACAAATATTTCTATAATTTTAGTTAATTCCGAAGGATGTAACAATGCAGATGTTACAATGGAACAATTTTCTACTAATCTATCCAAATCTACATCGATCGCAGCTACTAGACACCCAAACAAAAAAAAAAATTAATAATAATAATATGCTTATGTACATATGTGTGTGTTTGTTTTTCTCAACGAAACGAATCAAATTTGTCCAGTTCGTTAACCAGCAAAATTGGACCAACCATTGGAGGTGGGAGTTAACCTAAACAAAATTTTTTTAAAAAATTTGAAAAACCACTGTGGCATGACAACTGCAATTTTTGCTTTATCTAAGCGAAACTCAGTAAATTTCTTTAAAACAAATTGATAAAAATAGTTTAAGTAAATCGTGGCAATTGGGCCACTAGGAGTGGGGGTATACCTGAAAAATTTTGGAGGGTTAAAGCAAAATTTAAAAATCCATAGTAGTTGCAATTTTAAATTTTTTAAAAAAACTTAGTATATGTCACTGAAATAAAATACGAAAAATAGTTTCCGAAAATTAGAGAAATCGGGTTATTATGAGGGGGGGGAGAGTTGCCTGCACCTCAAAATTTAAAAATTGCTCTAGTGGCATTTATATATGTTTTTTCGCTATGAAACTCCCTATATGCCATTTAAATATTATAAGAAAAATTATTTCTGAAAATTTGGGAAATCTAGCCATTAGAGGGGAGGTTTGCTTGCACCCCAAAATTTAAAAATCACTCTAGTGCCATTAATGTGTTTTTTCTCACTGTATATGCCATTTCAATAGAATAAGAAAAATTGTTTCTGAAAACCAGCAAAACTGGATTAAGAGGGGGGTTTTACCTTAAACCCAAAATTTAAAAATTGCTTTTGCAGCACCAATAATTGTTTTTCATCACAACACGTGGCTTATACAATTTAAATCAAATAATAAAAATAGTTTCTGAAAGTCAGATTATTAGGAGTGGGGTTTTACTTGATACCCAAAATTTAAAAATTATTCCATGGGCCTTATTTTTTTTTGCAACAAAACACTGTATAAACCATTTAAATAAAATAAGAAAAATAGTTCTTGAAAATAAGGGCAATTGAGCAATTAGGAGTGGGGGTTTACCTGAAATCCAAAATTTAAAAATTGCTCTATTTGTTTCTTCAAACAAATTTTGATATATATTATTTAAATAAATAGTTTCTAAAAATTAGGGAAATCGAACTATTAGGAGTAAAGGTATACTTGAAAACTGAAATTTAAAAAGTGCTCTTGCATTTAATTTTCTCTGTATTGTTTTAAAATGAAATGAGAAATTAATTCAGAATATAAACTGTATTTGTAATGTTGCATTTGTTTTACATTTATAAAAGTATCAGTGTGAAGAGAGCAGCTGTGAAATATTAATCTAACATGTGTTTGAGAATTATATTTGTATGTCAGATCACTCTGTAATAACCTTCAGAAAAATTTTGTATTATATGTTTTTAATACAATAACATTTAATGAAAAGTAAGTGAAGCTTCAAGAGTGTGTAGTTCAACTGAATCATACAATGATATCAATTAATTTAAATTAAATTTCAAAGCCAATGAAAATCAATGAAACTTGATTATTCTTTACTGATTCTTTATATTTGCTTAGTACATGTTTTTGTTTTATTGAAACATATGAACATCAATTTGAATAGTTTGGGATTTTCACAGTGAAATGTAGTATTATATAACAAATTATTTATGAAGAAGTCACTCAAATTTCACTAGTTTTATTCCATTTACTTGGACATATTTCAAAGCTAAATTTCCTTCATCGTCAGCACAGTTTGAAGTGGAACCGTGACTTTTTGGTTGAATTAACCTTAGTATGCGAATTAGTCTAAGCTTATAATATAAACATGGAAATAGCGACGTCATAATGCTTTGCTCACACATTTTCTATATTATGATGACATTACAAGTTGATGAATGGCAAAAATCATCACGTTCACTGCTTGTGATGTCTCGGCAGTGATAATGGGCATTGAGTACTATTCAGGGGAGAAAGGGGGGGAAAAAACCTGCACTTCACTCCTTTAATAAGTCTTTCTTTACATCTCTTCCATAAACATGCCTTACCATGTAAGCATTTGCACTTTCTCACGTATCACAAGTTACTAAACCTCTTATCTTCTATCAAATTTGCATTTACAGATTTTATAATTTACCTTCATTCCAGCTTCCTTTATCTTCCTACAAACATAAGGAACATCGTTACAAGATTCCACATGAAATGTGTACTGATCCACACCAGCATCAGCCATTGGTTCCACCCACTGCAAAATAAAATGTTCAACCATTTAGAACCTAAGTCAATAGAAGCTTGCTTCATTTACATTCAGCAATATTCAAGCGAACCCTGTGCATGCATATTACGGGTGTCACCCGCTTGCTGTCAAAAGACAGACTTATTAGTTCACTTAAATAATGCTCCCTTCTATCCCATTTTATAAATATAATATATTTTTGGTAAAATATTGTTTTAAACTACTGATAGTTCAATATATGTATTCCACTTTCAAACTTCCCTCCCATGCACGTAAACCAGTGATGTAAACTTGTAATATAACAGGAAAGTAGATGGAGTTGATATTAGAAAAATAATAACCCACTGGGTCCGCTAATTTCTGTGATTCACTTTTGGTTAGTGATTGTGAGAGATCTGATTAGGAATTCCATCTTTGCCGATTGTTGTATTTATTTGGTTTGTACTTACCAAATGGAGGGGGGCTGTTTAGGTGAGTTTTAAAGTTTTACTTGTGGGATGCGCATACTCAAATTTAATCTTGATTCATCATTTCATAATGAAGAATAAATTTTACCTGTTGTGGGTTTGATACCATCATGTGAGTTTCAAAAAATGCATCGCTTATTTTCCTCCTTAAGCACTTTACAACTGGATGTCCAAAGGTTATGTTTGGCACGAAATGTCCATCCATGACATCCAAATGTAGATAATCGGCTCCACTATCCAGTAAACGTTGAGACTCATTGTGCAGTTCGGCAAGATCGCTATTTAACACAGAGGGCCCTATTTTGCAAACTATTCTATTTTGATCCACCATACTCTTCAGGCTGTTGGCGGTCCTGTACGTGGCTGTCTGGACTTCGGCTATAGTTAACAAAAACTTAATGTAACCTTTGAATATATTCAACTTCCATGATGCACTACAGTTTGTTTACGTTTGTGGGGAGTGAACTGCTGGAGTCAAATGAGAGTCTATGTAAGTATATGCGTAACAGGAAATTGAAAACAGGCGGAAAACGCTCGGAATGCCTGAGAAACTAACTATTTGCGGTATAATTATTCTGCCGCAAGTGGATGCAATAAAACTGCTATAGCTTATTTTCTGAGACGTTTTCTTTGTGTGCAGTGTTTTATATATATAGGCATATTGCAAGTTGTTCTGTATGTTTTAAATGCATATAAGCTGCAATGTTGTCAATTAGAATAAATTGCTCTTTTCAGCAATGGAAGACACAGAGGGTCGTCAAAATTTTGTTCCCGAATTAATGGAGAGGAATGCGATGCAGGGTCAAGTGATTAATTTATTCCAGATTGGGCAAAGCGATTCGTCCAGCGTGTTAGGGTGGCTGGCAGCCTGGAAGCTAATCAGAAATTCTTTAAAATGCACGACTTACAATATTGCAATATCCCTTATTCGTAAATCTGGAAAGATCAATGAATAAGGTGTAAAAAAGCGTGAGAAATGGCTCTTTTTTCACCCGCAGCAAGTTATCCTTGCCACTATAGTTTTGTTAATCTGTTTTTGGGTGCCGGATACGCCCTAGCAGGACTGTGCTTATGAATCGGGGTTAGGAACTTGTGCCCGCACAGCAGTTGATTGGGCCAACTTTTGTAGGAACGTTTGCGAGCAATGAATGACTCAAGGAAAATCCTTTAATAGTTAGAGGGCTGGATGATTATGGCTTGCCTAAAGTCGTAAAAATTGACGAATTGAAATTTTTCCACAGTAAGTATCATCATGACTAGTGGAGGGAGGGTCAATGGGTTTTCGTGGGCATTGAAAGAGGGGCGGGAAGATGCTTTCTTGTTGAAGTATCACACCGAAAGTCGGTTACTTTGACGAATTTAATTTGACAGTTCATCTTGCCCGGGACTTATTGTTTAGGATGGGTGGGCGGCTTATCCTAACATTTTCGACATCGATGGAGGGATTTATGTACATGATGTAATTGTAGACAGGAAAATTTTGTAGACCCGTACAATGCAGAAATTAATATAAAAAACGCAGGAAACATGTGGATGGGGGCTAAGCGCAAGATTAGGAGGCAGTATGGAACTTCGAATGCACTCTTTACGTCCTATCTTCACGAATTCCTGTGGAGAAATTAATTCAAACATACCAATGTGTTTGCGTCGTTTATAACGTGCATTTCAAGTATCTATAATGTTGATTAAATTCTCGTCTCGACAAACATTCTAACTTCCCTTTTGGTTAGAGAGAACTTCCTTTAGGAGTCACCAAATACTTCCCAAAAGAGCGAATAAGTCCAGACAGTCAGTTTAGTTTATCCACTTTCAGTGCTTGTATGTTTTTATAAACATTTGTATGTGTTAGTGATTTTGGTGCTTGTGTGTGTTATAATGATCATGTGCGATTGCGCTCTGGTACTCACTTCCCGGTGTAGACGGTGTATCTACATTGCCGACCTCCCGATGCTGTATTATCGATTCGCCGACGATCTTTAGTTTCCTGGGAGATTGGCAGAAAGATACATAATTAACGCTTAATATGGTTACCAAATTTTAACATTGAGTTTTGTATCTGTAGGTCTGTGAGATACATCATTTTTGCACATCACAGATTGCACTGGGAGCGATGATGATGTGCTTGAAGTCAACAAATAACTTACTTTATTTTTTTTAAGGGGCGGCCCCACACCCGCCAACCCCGGTGGTGATCATCCGCAGAGGCTACATTGCCTCCCCATGCAGTTAGTAACTAAACATGCATGAGGGGTGCTGGATGCTGTTAGTGTAGTTGATGCAGGTTGGGAGTAGAATTAGGAAATAGGTTGGGTCGGGTTCCGCGTAAGCACCCCGGTTAGTAAAGATTAGTTTACATGCTGGCATGCAGTGCATGCGAGCGCGTCATTGTGAATCCTCGACTGCAACCATGACGCGTCCTGATCGCAGCCGGGGGGTTAATTGCTACTGATGTAGGTAAGAATTAAAATAGGTTAGTAAAAGTGTTAGTTTTCTTAATATTGTGGAAGGGTATGAGGCATGCATTGTATATGTACAGTGATGTAGGGTGGTGGGAGAGGGTTAGATTTCGGAAGTTAGTGTGTGGTATTGTTTGTGAGTGTATTAGATTGGAATAACAGGTTAGTAGCTAGAGTTGTGAGATTGCATGCAATGAATGAGATGATGTGCAGTACTTACCGTATTGGTGGTTGTACCAAGTTGTTTGCAGATTTGCGGATTGAGAATGTGTCATGTAGGCGTTCTTCTTGGTTTTTATAGGAACCTGTTAGTCCTAAAACACAGAAATGAGTATTGTGGCGTACTTCTTTGTTGATCTGCCTTTGCGTGTGGAGTGCTGGTAGGTTAGTGCTTTAGTGTGGTATTAGATTAGTAAGGAAAGCTTGAGCTTCACGGGCGACATTATCATGGTGTAGTGTGCGGTCAAAAAGATACAATGGACGTTTGTGTATATTAAGAGTAGTTTGGTAGTTACCTAATGATTTGATAAGTTCGTTGTGGTGTTTTGGGAATTGTGAGTAAAGATCGTGCGCTGCTACTTATAGGGAACTCAGCATTAAAAACAACCGATGATCGCACCGAGCGCCAATTTTGTACCTTTCTTACCAGTGTCCCCGGTAATTAATCGCTGGCGAATAATAATGCAGTCACGGGAGGTCGGTAATGCAGATATATCGTCTACACTGGGTATTACTAGGTTTGTTTGTTCATCCTGTTTTACTTGTAGAAATAGTTTTCTTTTTTTGGAAAAGCTGAGTCATTGTAAAGCTTTCACCGAACTAAATACAACCAGCTATAGAACCGCCGACAGCCTGAAGAGTCAACAATTCACCAAGGAGCCTTTTCTTTTGTACAATTACATTGAAGTTATAACTTATGACACATATAATATTTATATTACTAGTTGCAATACTAAAATATGATAGGACTTACATAAATGTACATTGTAATTATATTTCAGTGGTGAAGGATAGGAGCCCCTGTTGCACATGCCCCCGTTTTGGAATTCATTTTCCTTTTGAAAAATATCCAGGTTACATATACTTTTTGTTGCAAAAAATATGAACAATATTACTAGGTACTTTCAATCATGTTCACCATGGCTCCTTTAGTGGCCTAAGTGAATCTATTTTAAATGTTTGTTTTATTGTGTCCTAGTTTACATACATTATACATATATTTTTGTTCACTCGATTCGTTGGTTTCTTTGTTTTTGCTTTCCTGAGTTTACTGCACATTATACCGCTTTATTTCACATTACGTCATTGTGAATCTTTCCACTTTTCTTTATATTTTGCACTATACACATGGTCAATTTTTAGATATACATAACTAATTACAATGCATAACAGGATTACAATTAAAATTATGTGCTCATGGTTGGCGTATGAAAACACAATGATCACAGTCGGTCGTTATTCTATTCAAATTTACTCTAAGAGTGTACATCAATTATAACATTCAAAAATAAAAAATAAAATTGTAGCACAAAAATTGACTTTGCTAGAGGGTTTTAGGGGCCTGCAATTCAAAATCTTAAATGGTTTTAATAATTGTTTGTCGGAAATTTTGTTGTTTTTAGGGTGCATTAATTCATAAGAATGCGGCCCAAGCCTATTCACAATACAATATAGTCCTTTAAACAGCAGTTCCATACCATTATAATGGCCTCTTAATAAACTGGGTAACTTTTCGTCTTTTACGAGCACCAAATCATTTATTTCAGGCTTCTATTTGTAACGATATCTCTTCATCTCCGCCTTTCGCTTCTCAGATGTTGTTTTGATCCTTCCGTAGGCTATTTGCATAGCTCTAGCTCAGGTGTTATATTCACAGGGATCGAGCCCACAGCCCTGCAACTAGGGACTCGGGTCTTGGTTAAGCAACAGTTGGGCTGGGGCCATCCTGGTATTCGGATTTATGAAATTTTGTTTATGATTAGCTCTTTTTTTCACAATGTTTAATCCAGTGCATGCGTCTATTATGACACAATATCCTAAAATACAATATGTATTTTATCGCTCTCTCAGTGGGGTTTCCCCGAGGAAAATAATTTGAGCTATGCTGCAGTTTAACGTTGAGCTTCTCGAGATTCTCCTTTAAATAATAGCTCTTGAAAACGGTGGCACTGCCTGACCGTATGGCTTCATTTTTCCGTATTTGGGAATAAAATTTTCGGCAATCTTTCTCGTGTACTTTTTGCTTATTACTGATTTTAATGGATAGATTTCTACATACTTGCCAAAGATATCGTGCATTATTAAAATACACCTATACCCAAATTGTCCCCTGGGAGTTTCGCTATTAGTATCGAAAGTTACTAGGACATTGGGTCAATCTCTCATTATTGCCTGTGGCTGAATATCAAATCTCTTATTAATGGGTTTAGCCTTCTGGCATAAGTCGCATTTCGAAATGAACTTTCTTACTTTTCTAGCAAATGTTTAATATAAAATTTTGTCACGTTATTTAACGATGCTCGCTTGTCGTCCGTTAACTCCGGAATTCTGCATTTCCAATTGTAAGTGTCTCAGCCGTGCAATTTTATATAGTGTCTCGTCATGTTTTACCAGGTTTCCTGTAGTACTCTATCTAATTTTTCTCACTGCCTTTTATTTTGCCCTTGAACCACCTTTGCTTTCTCATGCAGTGTTTTCAACGCGTTCTCTTTATTTTATGCATCTTGCCATTGGCATTATTTCACCTATCTCTTTATTCTTTCTGTAAGTGCATCCTCCGCACAATTCACAAAATAAATTTAAGTTGTGGCTATATATTTATTTAACCCATATCCTCATCGGCGATCACATTTCTAATCCTAGATAAATATACTCTACGAGGAACACACCGTCTATCAAATCGCATTGTGCTTCCGATTTAACTTTTCTTAACTGCCTTAAATGGCGCAATTATCATATTCGTCCCTTTTTTTATTGTTAATCTTTTATTCTCAAAATCTGTACTGGCTCTCCAGGCGTAGGATGCGTCATATCCAAGGCCATCTCTGCTAATGAACGCGGTATTAAGAGACACATAATTTCAAAAGTTTCCTTATTTATCTCAACTCAGTATTATCTGGTACTTTATTCTCTCTTTCTCGTAGTGCTTACCGCAATTGCACAGCAAACACCACATATGGGTAAACACATTGTTTTCACATTTTTGGCATAGAAGGCTTCGCTTCACACACTATTGCTCTCTTCTTTATCTATTAAGGCCTCGGCACGCAAATTTTCAATATTTCTATCTTCGGAGTGTCATTTGCTCTTATTTTGATTTTGGTCTAACGGATTTCGGACAATGTTCTTTGTTAGCGCATTGATTGGCGCCTCTTAATTCCCGCGGTCATCTTTATTTTCATTATTCCCGGCCTCGATGGGCCGGGAAACACGTTTCCCTGTGCACTATCAATAATCTGTTCATTATTGCTGCTCCCCGTTGCGGTTGAATCATTATTATTTCGGTGTCCAGAATTCCTATATTGCTTCACGTCTTCACGTCTTCACTTGAACGTGGGGGTTTATTCGGGATTTTCTCCACGTTGCCTGGCAACTTGTCATCTGTAGTGGTGACCGCCGAGGTTTATGTTTTTCTTCGAATGGTTTCTACGTATTTTGGCGATTTCTGGTTCGTGGACTGCCCTTTGGTGGTACGAGCTACCCACTCTCATTCCGCCTATGATTTCTGTATTTATAATGTACACGGGGTCGTGTAGATGGCCAAATTACTTAAATAGTATTCAGCATAGTCCTGTAGATGACACGCTGTAAAGTTTTGGATGCGTAAGTGTAGTAGCTTGTTTGTGACGACCATGTAATTCTGCAAGGTATCAAAAATGGCATCAGCAAAATTTGCAAGTATGGATAAAACATGAATGAAGGTGATCATTCTGGATGTTCTGAAGGTCTGAGAGAAGATTGAAAATACAGTTCTGTTCTTATCGGCAATTTCGTAAAAAGTAAGCTTAATTTTCTTTATCCTTGACATTAATGTATATTCATAGTTCAGTTCTCCAACTAAATATATATAATGTAAGAGTATGTTATCTAAAGGCAATACGCTAGCTCCACGCATGCATTTAATAATACAGTTTCTGAGAACTGGTTTTCGGCTAGGGTGTTACATTTCACGAAAGTCTTTCTTGTCCAGAGTACATTATTTGTTAAGTCTTTCATTCAATTAGCATAATGTAATGCTTTTAACGTAGGTACTCTGGTCTTGCGCTTAACGTTGATCTCGAATTGGCAGTGTTTTTCTACCCATCTTTTCGTTTATAATCTAATCATTGGTGCAATATTTGCACAACACTATTTTGGCAGATGCAACTAATCACTCACTTATATTCACACCTCTTTCAGCACAACTAATACTGCTTCGCCTTTTTTTTTTTTTTTTTTTTTTTAATTAAACCCTCCAATGAGATTACTGGAAACACTTGCCGCACTCCGACTGCGCTAAACAAAATGCTTGCTTCACTCGGTAAGTGCCAGGTATGTTTATCGTTTACTCTTGGAGACAGTCGTCTTGGTGCACCACCACGTCGCCTTTTGGTTCAGAACAGGACATTGAATTATGCACAATCCAACTGGATAGTTAAAATACAAAAGTAATTGTAATTGCTATTTATCGCTCATCGTTAGGAAACGTTCTTGGTGAAACGTGAAGATACTTTAAACTTTTTTTAAGGCCTAAAATACAATCATATAACGAACTATGCTCGTTAAGACCTTAAATTAGAAATATATTTAAAAAATTGAAAGATACTTAGGAAAGTCATAAAAGCAGCAAAAGACCTCCATTATCAAATACTTATCTGTCAGTCAGAAAACAAAATAAAGACTACTTGAATTATAATAAAACAAGAAACAGGCAAACGTTTGCAACAAGACGATGCAGATCTTAAGCATTAACAACAAAGAGATACAACACCATGAAGACGTAACAAACCTTTTTAATGATTACTTTCTTAATGTAACAAAAAGTTTAAAGTTGTATTCTGGTGATTAAAGAGATGCAATAAGAATTTTACAATCATCAATTCTCAATAAAAGTAATAAATTCAAACCAAGCACCACTATTTCGCTAGAAATTAGTAATATCGTTAGAAAACTAACATTAAAAAACTCTTTTGACTATGATGAGATTAACAGCAAAATTAAAAAAAAAAAAAAAACTGCATAGGAAATTAGTATCATTCTTAGTCACTTGTGTAATGAGTCTTTAAATCGGGTGTATTTCCTGAAAAACTAAAATACTCAGTGTTGAAGCTGCTGTTCAATTAGAGAGAAAAGGCAAATGTCTCTAATTAACCTATAGCTATTTTACCTACATTTTCTAAGGTATTTGAGAAAGTAATGTACAACAGGCTTAACTGTTATCTTGAAAATAACAATATTCTAATTAATGATCAGAACAGAAAATGATATCTATAAACTCATTAATGAAATTCTAACTGTAGTTAATGAAAGAGTACACGTAGGAGTAATATTTTGTGCTTTATCAAAGACTTTTGATAGTTTCAATCATGGAATTCTGATTGATGAATTAGCTCAGTGCGAAAAAAAAAATATTTAAAATGGTTGATTCCTTGACAAAAGGAAAAATCACAACAAAAAACAAAGTAATAAATTGTCCCTTTAAAAATAAAAGCAATGCATGAGAATAGGAAATGATTAACCATGGAGTGCCTCTAGAATCAGATCTGGGCTCTCTTCTTTTTTCTGATATATATATAAATGATCTCTCCTAGTCTATCCAAGATGTAAAAAAATACTTTTCTATTTTCAGATGACACAAGAATATTGAATAATGGAAATAGCCTTTAATGATGCTGCCATTAAACTAAAACTAGTTCTGAGTTCTTTGTGTGTATGGTTCAAAGCAAACAGATTGTCTATAAATCTAGATAAAACAAACGTTATGAATGTCATTACTCACAGATATCCAGATCCACTATTACAAATAGGATATTATAACAGAGCACTTCTGCAAATCAGCGAATTTTACGCCGTAGTCCTTTACACTCGTAACGTTTGATCTGTTCCCGAGCACCCTAATAACCGCGTGATGTGAACACATGACGTGACTATGCATATTTCCTTATTTCGGAATTGCAAATAATCCTTTTCAAAGAGATTCGCATAAAATTATTCGGTCCTCCTTCTATTTGCCTAGTCTAACGCACTATTAATGAAAAGTATGTTTCTGTTAGGCGAAATAGGTATAAATTTGTAGCTGTAGCACCTTCATCGTAATTGTTGGAGTTGTCAAACAACTGCAACTTGTGCACTGCTTCAAACTAGTGAGTCGGTCCGGGTGCTGTTTTAGTATTCATATTTGTCTTCTAAATCCAAGATCGCGGGTTCAAACCCAGCCGTGATCAATGGGTTTTTGTTCGGGCATAAAAATCGTAAGTATGGCTTTCTTCGGAATGGAAGTAAAGCCTTGCATCCCATGTCGTACATTTACGTCACAAAAAAGAACCTCAAGTCAGAAAAAAGAGGCCTCTGAGCAAAATTTGTCGGACGTTTCACGTCCTGAATAGAATGTGACGGTGATGACCTGAGAAGTTAAAGAGCGTCCGTAAATAAACCAAACAAGTGCGGTGCTAGCACAGCGCCAATTTTGTATATTTCTGCGGAATTTCTGGCGTTCAATGAGGTTCCAAGGTTACTAATTCAGTTGCAATTGTCCCGGTGAGTGGTAATCCAATAGCATCACTATTTACTCCACGAGCCGCCCCTGCACTGCTTCCGTTGATCCTGTTGCAGCAGCTGAGTTTAGACTTTAGAAAGAATAGCCGGCATGTAAGGGTGCCTTTGCCTTTTCGAAACGCCGCTGCCTTCAACTAAAGATGGCGTTGAATATAATCATCAGTCATTTGTTTCAAACATTTAGTAGGACAACAAAAAAGTGAACAAACCTGCAGTAATATTATTTGCAAACATCAAACAAAAACATGGAGGTTCTTTATGACTCTGAGGAGTCGTACAGTTCTGCTTCTCCTGCATCTTCTTTTTCAGTAGAAACACACGATTCTCAGGAATTGTCTAGAGACGCTTTTCCGAAATTTTTATTGTCTCCTAACAAGAAAAGAAAACGAACATCACACATCTTAAGAAAATTATATTTCAGAGAGGTAGGATATATGTAGTTATTGGAAAAGTGAAACTCGATGCCGGTACAGGATTTTGACAGTAGTTTTCTCTTACAGATATGCGGGAAGTTTGCACCATTTTCCCGATGCGCAAATTTAGCTCTTTTCTCCGAAGTTTCACCGGAACATCACATTCGTCTTCGAAATGTACTGCCCGAATCAGCTGTAGTTACCAAGTGAGTACATTTAATTTCACATAATGTAAATATATGTATACATATTGTATTACAACATAACTTTCAGTCTTTTATAATACCTAGTCCAGAATTTTAATTTCTCTTTTGTTCTCTTGTGACAGTCATGTTTTCTTAGGACTGTCAAGATGTGGCCAGTTTTTGCTGTCTTACACCTACACAACAGAGCTGGATGTAATAACCTTCACACAAGTATATAAATATCGTCTCCACTGGTGGGCTTTTGTTCCTCATCAGCGGGTACGAAAAGTCTCCGAAGTTATGTTATTTGGAAACCAGGGAGTGTACAGCATCCTTTACATTGCTGTTTGTCAGTGGCCATTGGATAATTCCAGAATATTGATTTATGGAAACTGGTAAGAGAACAAAAGCCCTTCACAGAACATAATTGTTTTTTGTTATTTTTTTAAATATTTACTTTCATTAAATGTATTTGTAACTGTGGAGCAGTTGTTTTTAAAAATTTGTTTCTTCAAGAATCTCTTTTCTGTTTAAACCTAGGGTCAAGTAATAATCATCGAATGTTACAGTAATCGAACACTTCTGGAGAATTTATTTAGGATTCAATAAGATTCTTAGAAAGATTTGCAATGTGTGCTTCTTAATACTGTAAAATTAACAGTAAATTGAGTTATTAGAATAATTTTGATAGCAAAGATTTTAATAATAGGAATAAATGTGCACAATAAATTAACTATCATAGTTACCACAAAACTGTCTCTTTGTACATGTTTCCACATGGTTTCGTTCATGATGTTTACAGAGTACACACAGTGATAATTTGCTATATGCCAATGACTCATGCCACAGAGCTTATGGTGAAAGCACTGCAAATCTTGTAACAAGTTGTTGTAGTTTGTAGTTGGCTTCTGTCCACTCCTTTCTGATCATAGCATTGTTAGCAAAGAAGTCATCCCACATCTGGGCCTTTTTCTCAGTAGCAGTTCTGTATAAGGGGTTGTAGATGGTAGTAGCAGTTCTAACAGTATCAGCTCTCTGCATAATTTGTAAAATAGATTTTAAAACATACAGTGCTCATTTCAGAAATATAATCTTGATTTTTTTCATAATTTCTGAAGTTGGAATTTCAGTTCAGTTCAGTTCCTAGAGCATTCCATGAGTTTGCCAAACAGTCACAAAGACTTACAAACATATAATTTGTCATTTGGAATTACCACATTAGCGCACATTATTCTACATTTACAAAAATACAGTATGCAGCTATATAAATAGTTATGATAAAAATTAAAAACAAAGCAACTCCTAGAACAACTTAGCCAAAACAATGTACACCAGAGAAGCAGAAGTAATCACCACTCAATCATACAAATTTTGCTATATACATTGTTATAAAATCATTACATGTTTTTGAAACAGTATATACTGTCACGGATATGTTCCTTTGCATAAAATCATTACAGTGTTTTTGAATCAATATAATGTATTGTCATTCAGATATTCCTTTATGGATAATAGTTAATAGGCCATTTTACACAGGTATTTTTAAGATCAGATTTGAAGGATTTACCATTGTTTATTAAGTCTTTTAGGCTAGAGGGAAGAGTATTTTGTACTAAAATTCATTCATAATAAACTCCTTTTTGATGGCAGGAAAGGGTTGAACCGGTCTATGTAGATTTCTTTTTTGTCTAGTATTCTTGTCATGTATATTTTGATTTTGTACACTTTTTCTTTATTTTTTTTATATAAAAGTTAATTAGGAATAAATATGTTGTTCACATGAAAGAGTTAAAATTTCAAATTGCCTAAAGAGATTTCTGCATGATTGCTATGTGTACCAGCGATTATTCATATGGTTTTTTTTCTGTAATAGAAAGACACACTCTCTTTTAACTCAATTTCCCCAAAATATAACACCATAAAATCTCTTCTAGTTAAAATATTTAAAATATCTAAAAACTCTTTATGGCTTCATCCATGGGATAAAATCAGTATGAGTTAAAATATTTATAATATTTGAAACATTCTTTATGGTTTCACTCACAAGAATTAAAAAAAAAAAAAAACGACACGTTTCGTGAAGCATTTGTCCATATTGTCAACTGTTAAATAACTGACGGATCACTCGTTGAAGTTGGAAAGGTAGGTATCTGCAAGGACTCTGGTGGTCTAGTGACTAGACTAGACTTGACTAGGCCACCAGAGTCCTCGCAGATACCTACCTTTCCAACTTCAGTGAGTGATCCATCAGTCATTTAACAGTTGATGACGTGAACAAATGCTTCGCAAAACATGTCGTGGTTTTTTTAATTCTTGTGAGTGAAACCATAAAGAATGTTTCAAATATTTTAACTCATACTGGGTTGAAGCCATAAAGAGTTTTTAGATATTTTAAATATTTATTTACAAGAGATTTTATGCCTGTTTCACTGTGTGATTCCTGAATGTATTAAAATTGGAAATATAAGACCTATATCATTATTGAGTTAAAATAGGCATAATAAACTAATTTCAAAGTCTTAATTGAATATAAGGTTAATATTATGCATATTTATTAAAAAATTTTAAAAATTGTAAAAACTTCATTCAAATTTCATATGGAACTAATACAGTGAAGCTCACATGAATTAAATCTGTCGTCTAACACTCTTCATGCTTCAGTAACCTTAAAAATATTTGGTACCTAATGTAAACCTAAATATATAATCCCAACTCTATCTTCAAAAATACTAAGGAATATCACTGTCTCTTATATTAATAACTCAATGAGCACTGTGCTAATTTTTTCCATTAAACTGTTTTCGATCAACCTCAAATACAACAAATGTACAAAAGTTTACTGAACATTTATGCTGACAGCATGGCACTGATATCAGTCTCCAGATATACATTACGGGAAGCTTTGATAAACTTGGCCTGGGCCCAAGACAACTAAATGATGATCAGTCATAGCAAAATGGTGACAATGAGTTTTAAGAGAGGAATAAAACATACAGAAGCAGAAACCATCACCTGTGAAGGAGAATATTGACAGCAGTGAGCAGATTAAATAAATAGGCACGACACTATAGCCCCATGGAAGCATTTACATATTACAATGTAAAGGGTGGATTGCCAGCAGTAGTCATTGCAATGAATGATATTCATATCTGCCAAAGCTTTCCCTAAGCACAGCAATAGAACTTTTCAAGATAAAGAAAGGTACAGCTGGTGATTACTATAGCCTACACCTTATATGGGAATGACTGTAACCTTCCACCTGAGAGGGCATAATTAAACATGGAGTGCCTCAAGAATCTGTTCTGGGCCCTCTTCTTTTTTCTGATGTATATAAATGATCTCTCCTTATCTCCAAGATGTAGGTAAAACCACTCTATTTGCAGATGATACAAGCATATTGATATGGAAATAGCCTTAAGGATTGTGCCATTAAGTTAAATCAAGTTCTTAGCCCCTTGTGTGTATGGCTCAAAGCAAACAAATTTTGTCTCTAAATGTAGATAAAACAAAGGTTATAAAATTCATTACTCATGATCTAACATCCTATTACAGATAGGATATTATAACAGTGTATTCTACAAACCAAACATATTAAATTGCTTGGCATAAGAATTGATAATAGTCTGAATTTGAAAGATCACATTGATCTCATCATACCTAAACTTAGCAGTGCTAAGTAATATGCATATTTATTGATATCATTGTATGATTCAGTTGAACTACACACTCTTAAAGCTTCACTTGCTTTTCATAAATGTATGGATCCGGTTTCGAGAATATTTAGTTCCCATCTTCAGCCAGGCTAAAGTTCAACTGTCGGATCACTCGTTGAGCTGTGGGAATGTATATTCTGCTCTGGTGGCCGTGTGATAAACTTGTAGTTTATGTTTTCATCCCCGGCAATGTCGAAGTTCATTATGCTGTCTTTGTATTTGTAGATTTTCTCCCAGGTTGCTAATTCCGTAGGTCCTTGTACTGATTTTAATAATTTTGCTTTATTTATTATGTCGTGATTTTGTGTCCAAATATGATATGCTACTGCTGGTTTCTCTATTTGCTTGTACTTTATGTTCCTGAAATGTTCTTTTAACCGTGTGCCTATGTTTCCCTTTGTTTTTCCAACGTAGATTTTTTCACATTCTGTACAGTTTATTTTGTAAATGCCTGATTTTTCTTCTTGTGGAATACTGTCATTAACATTATCTATCAGTAAATTTTTAACATTAAATCTATTAATCAGTGCCAACCTGATATTAAAATCTTTAAGAATATTCTGAAATTTTTTTGTGGTCCATGGATGATATGTGAATTTTTTAAAAATTAGTTTATCTTTTCTTGCTGAAAGTGTTGTGGTTTCTTTGATATGTTTTTGTCTCTTGAATTTCTGCACCATTTTATGTACTAGTTCTTTTTTAAAACCATTTTTAACTGCGGTTTCTTCTATTTGTTTATATTCATTAAAATATTTTTCTTTGCTAATTTGTAAGTTAACTAGCCGGTGTGTTAAACTGTTAATTACTGCATGTTTGTGTGCTGTGGGGTTAAAACTGTCTGCTTTGATGTGATTATCTGCATGTGTATTCTTTTTGTATATTCCAAATTTAAGATTTTCTTGGCATTTCATTATTTTAATATCTAAGAATGGCAGCATGTTATCTGTTTCTTTTTTGTATGTAAATGATATGTCTATATCTTGTATATTTAGAAGTTTTAAAGCATCGTCAATGAGTTTTTTGTTAACTATGGCAAATATATCGTCTACATATCTGTACCATACCTTAAATATGTATGGAAAAGCTGTGTTGATGTGTGTTTCAAATCTACTCATGAAGAGGTTAGCTAGAAATGGAGATAAGGGACTGCCCATTGTAAGTCCTGCAGAGCAGAATATACATTCCTACAGCTCAACAAATGATCCAACAGTTGAACTTTAGCCAGGCTGAAGATGGGAACTAAATGTTCTTGGAACCGGTTTCATACATTTATGAAAAGTAAGTGAAGCTTTAAGAGTGTGTAGTTCAACTGAATCATACAATGATATCAATTAATATGATTAGCTTCACTGTGCAAGTTCCAATTACATTTTAGTAAATATGCATATTATTAACTTTGGAATTAGCAACCTGGGAGAAAATGTACATCTACAAATACAAAGACAGCATAATGAACTTCGACATTGCCGGGGATGAAAACATAAACTACAAGTTTATCACACCGCCACCAGAGCAGAATATACATTCCCACAGCTCAACGAATGATCCGACAGTTGAACTTTAGCCTGGCTGAAGATGGGAACTAAATATTCTCGAAACCGGTTCCATACATTTATGAAAAGCAAGTGAAGCTTTAAGAGTGTGTAGTTCAACTGAATCATACAATGATAACAATTAATATGATTAGCTTCACTGTGCAAGTTCCAATT
Organism: Metallyticus violacea; assembly: GCA_030762175.1. Taxonomy (NCBI): domain Eukaryota; kingdom Metazoa; phylum Arthropoda; class Insecta; order Mantodea; family Metallyticidae; genus Metallyticus; species Metallyticus violacea. Next base: position 57,046,057 of record CM060844.1, read on the forward strand.
TACATTTAAGTAGTAAATATGCATATTATTAACTTTGGATTCAATTAAGACTTTAAAATTAGTTTATTATGCCTATTTCAACTCAATAATGAAATATGGTCTTATATTTCCACAAGAAATTAAAAAAAAAACCAGGATATGTTTCTTGAAGAATTTTTTCACATGTTCAACTGTTGAACAACTGACGGCCACTCACTGAAGTTGGAAAGATGGGTATCTGTGAGTACTCGTTATGGCCTAATGGGCTACACTCACTACCTTTTTATAAATGCAAGTTGATAGGGGAGGGTAAATCGCTGTAATTTTTACCACGTCATCTTGTTGGAATTGCAATTAATTAATATTCACACACGCCAACCTTAACGCTAACCTCAGGTAAATCCTAGAAACTGGTGGACTAAGTGGTTTGCTGTGGCTCGCTATGGTCTGACAGCCTACGCTCACCTTCTTTTCATAATTATAATTTATAGGGACGGGTAAATTATAATTTCTACCCATGTTGTCTTATTAGAAACTAACCTTAACATTAACCTCGGGTAAATCCTAAAAACTGGTGGACCCAATGGTTTTTAGGATTTACCCGAGGTTAATGTTAAGGTTAGTTTGTGTTTGTATGTATATATATGTATGTGTGTATGTATCAATATAAATTGATAGGGGCAGGTAATTCACTGTAATGGTGGCAAGTCTCCTTTGATTCCATAGTGCATCGTGTGCCTGGTACTGTGTTAGCGAATAAATCATGTAATGGTGACAAATCTTATTTAATTCTGGGGGAAAAAAAATCAGAATGTGAGGATTTGAAACCACTACCTTCACAACTATAGAATGATGCTCTGTCTGAGCTATCATGCATTGTGCTTGAGAGCTATATTATCTAGCTATATTTGTGAAAGTTACACTACCTTCGGCTTTCTTCGCTATTGGTCGCACCGCCACGGGTGGCCGAGGTCGTTAAGTCTCGGACTCGTGAGCGGGAGGTCTGGGTTCGAATAGTACCAGGACCGTCCTTCCTGACTGGGGTTTTTTCCAGGTTTTCCTCAGTCCTCATAAATGGCAAATGCCGCGAAGGTACCCTAAACTTAGGCCTGGAAGGATTCCTTCCTTAAAAATAAATCCTTTCCCAATATATCATTTCATCTCATGTATCATCAGTGTCCATTGCCTGTGGTGCCTCTGTAGCAAAAACCGGCATTAAACACTATTCATTCATTCATTCATTTGCTATTGCTCGGGAGTGACTCGGGACTGGAGCTCTAGTAGCTCCGAAAATCTCCAAGAATTTTTTCATTTGTCATTACAAGCAGGGCTGAAAGCACTAGGAATCATGTAGAATCTCCTTTTACAGTGGAATCATGAATCTCCGAGCAGCTGGGTAGCCCTGAGTGACAGCAGAGAGAACCGAAGGCAGTGACTTGTACAGTTATAGCTTGATAACCAGTGACACAATAGCTCAGACATTAGAGCATCATGCTATAGTTGTGAAGATAGTGGTCTGGAATCCCACCATCCCAGAGCTTTTTTTTTCAGTTGGACAAAGGAGATTTGGCATAATTACAATTTTAACACCCAGTTTAACTACTGAGGTACCACAAGCGGCAGACACAGATAATGCATGAAATGAAATATATTGGGAAAGGATTTTTTTTAAGGAAGGAATTTTCAGTTTAGGGTACCTCCCTGTTATTTGCCATTTATGAGGATTGAAGAAAACCTGGAAAAAAACCTCAGTCCGCTCACAAGTCCGTGCCTTAATGATCTCGGCCACCCGTGGCAGTGCAATTGCAATGATTTCTCGGTAACCATGCCCAGAATGGCCTAGAAATTAATGTTGACAATTAATTTTTCCTACTGCAATCCAAGGAGATTTGCCAATATTACTGTGATTTATCCATGCCTATCACTTTATATTTAACAAAAGGAGATGAGCATAGGCCATCAGGCCATAGCGAGCCACAGCAAACCATTGGGTCCACCAGTTTCTAGCATTTACCTGAGGTTAGCAGTAGGGTTAGTGTGTGTGTGTATATATGAATTAGGTGCCAATTGGAATAAGAGTACATTTTCCACTGTTACAATATTTCACCCACCTAACTATGCCCCATTACAACAATTTACCTGTTCCTATCAATGTATATTTACAAAATGGAAGCTAGCATAGGCCATCAAGGCTAATATTTTATCCCGGTACCAATGCACTATTAATTCATTTTTCATAGGGCAACACATAGATTACATTACTTTAAATAAAAACATAAAGTGCAAAACAAAAAGTACAAAACAAAAAAATATTATTTTCAACAAAAGACACAAGTGCGTGGAGTGACTCCGCTGTTACTTGGGACTGGCCAGCAGCTCAGAGATTCCATGATTCCATTGCAGCAGGAGATTCCATACGATTCCTAGTACTTTTAGCTTTGCTTGTAACGCCAGTGAGTTTTTCTATGTATAAGGAGTATTTGAATACATGCGAGGGGAAAGATGCAACAGCTGAAGCCATGCCAATGTTTGCCGAAGCTCTGAGAGCATGTGAATCTAATAACCTATTTTATGATAACAGTATGGACAATAGTGACAATAGGATGCATTGGATGTGGAAAATTTGTTTTGCATGAAAAGAAATGCAGCAAAGAAGCAAATGTTAACAACCTTTTTCAAAGAAAGTGACAAACATTTTGATTTTTGTTCATTTATTTTATTTACAGACACTCTTTAACTTCTCAGGTCATCAGTGTCCCATTCAATTCAGGGCGTGAAATGACCAATAAATTTTGCTTAGAGATCTTTTCTTTCAGGTTGTTTTACATGCTGTAAATCTACGACATGGGACCCTTTCCTTTACTTCCCTTCTGAAAGAGCAACACTTAGGATTTTTACATCAGAAAAAAACCATCAACCCTGGTTGGAATTGAATCTGCTATCTTGGGTCTACAAAGCAAATATGGTTACCATTAGCCCAGCAGGATTGGCAATAAAGTGTAAAATATGTACACGATAACATATAAAATTGATGCAAAAATAAAGTTTTTTGTTTGTATACTGGCTTTATTTATTTTTGAACATGATTTATGCACTTTCAGCATCTATTGTTTTCCTGCATGCATCATTTCTTAAACCTGGTCCCTCCAAGTAATTGAAGTTCTACTGAAGGCCAACTCTGCTTATTTATTTTTGAAGTAGTTGGCCCTATTCTTGATACAAAGTTACATCCCAGTTATGAAAGCAACCATGCCAAGTTTCTTTAGAAATTGCACCAACTTTCTCTTCATAGGATACAACAGCTTCTTCCAGACTTCCAAATTAATGGGCTCTCAGTTTTCTCTTGACAGTTATAAAAGTCACAGGAAGTCAACTTTGGATTATATGGTGGGTGGTTCACAAGTGTCGCTCCAGATTCTTGTAGAAATTCCAATACTTCAGTCTTCTTTCTGTTAGTGTTCTGAAGACCCTGCAAATTGTGGTATACTGGTTAGCAATGATGGGAGTGGAATGGATGCAATATGGCAACTTGCTGAGAAGAAACTGGCAACCATCTTCTGGCCTTCACATCACTTAACCTTCACTGAGAGGGTCATCATTTGGGAAGATCCATATCACAAACTGCCTTTTTGATTTCAGATTGTATTGGTAAATCAGCTTTCATCACCTGTGAAAATGTTTAAAACTGTTTAACTGGAGGCTACATAATTCATCAGGTAATTCATTACAGAGCTTGTATGCTCTAGTAATAGATATTTTATTTGTAATATAGTCTATCGGTAGTATACCTTCAGCATCCCAGAAAATTGATGCCATGATCTTTATGGCCAATTTTACACATTTTATTTCCTTTGTTAATGGAAAATACAATGTTCTGTTGTTTTGTTTCCGGTGTGTAGTATGCACCCATGGTTCATCACTAAATGACAGATAAAATCAGTTAGGTTTCTCTGAAAATATGTCAGATTTTGCTCAGAGATTTGCATTCTGACTTACTTTTGATCAAATGTTAACAGCTACAGCACCAAACTTGCAGATAATTATTTAGTGTATAAATTCCTCCATCTAAATGTAAAATTACTTAAAATGCCTAAAGCTTTAGTAATTTTGCCACATTTTGTGAGTGATTCTTTGTCTATATTATGCACTTTTTCAGGCAGATTTTGGTCGTCCACTTAGGCAGGTTACCTTCCAAGCTTTCATGGCCACATTTGAACTCAATGGGCCACTTGGAAACTGTTAATGGTAAAGAATCTTCTAGAATTTTGGTCATGTCTGTATGGAATTCTATTGCTATCATGTCCTCTTATACAAAGAATTCAATTACCACACATTGTTTGATATTGCCATTTCCCAACATGCAAACATCTGCATTACAACAAAGAGCAATACCTAATATAATTCTTCACCAAGTGAATCTTATAATGCAGATATTTCTGTGGAAGATGGCAGATTTTGATATGGCTATTGTTTTGAAGTCTGTGGGTCATTTTGAGAACTTTTAGTTTACCTTCATATCAAAACAATCTAGATAATTTAATTATGTGGGGAAGGCATAATGTAAAACATTTCATTTGAAAATAAATAAACTTTGCAAGGAAAATTTTCATATTATCCATTTAAGATGTATTAGGAAGTTTGAAAGGCAAAATGTTTATTGAGATAGGCAATAAAATTAATATTTTTAATGTCTGTACACGAGTACAAGTATTAATAGATTGCAAGTACAGGATGAAAGAAACCTTCACAAGTGGCCGAGGTCTTTAAGGCTCAGGCTCATGAGCTGGAGGTCTGGGGTTTGATTCACACCATCCTCCCTGACTGAAGTTTTTTCCAGTTTTTTCTCAATCCTCATAAATGGCAAATGCCAGGGAGGTATCCTAAATCAGGGCCTGGAACGCTTCCTTTAAAAAAATTCCATTCCCAGTTTACCATTTCATCTAATGTATTATCAGTGTCCATTGACCTCAGTAGTTAAACAGGCATTAACTACTATTCACAAAAAAAAAAAAAAAAAAAAGAGATGAAAGATGAAAGAAGATGTGATTAGTATGTAAATGATAATCCTATCCACTTAAATACTATGCAGTCAAACAAGCCACTTTGAAGAGTCGGTCTGTCAAAATCTCTTGAGAAAATACATAGGACTTGTTGAATTCTGTGGCCACTAAGATGATCCATAGATACTGTCCTATTTTATATGTATATTAACATGGGCCTATTGTCATCCAGAGCTAAAGTTTCCCAGATGATGATTTCCAGTTACCTAACTAAAGAATCTTCCATATATCAGCAGATTCGAGAAGTATCTAACTTCAAATAGGGTATAGCATTTCATGAAGCCTGTTTTCTTTATATGGTTGGATCATTATGCCATCTTGCAACATAGTCATCTTTTTTCTCTTTCAGTTAATTTAAAGCTGTAAAAGAAGTACAGAGCGCATAAATGCAATAGAAAACCACTATGTTATGTGGAATTACAATTTATTCATAATTATTTTTATTTGTCTCCTCTTTCACAAAAATGGGATCAGGAATGTTTGAGGATTTGTATGGTTAAATCTTTGGAAGAAATAAATTAAGAAATATACAATTTTTAGTCCAGAGCACTAATTTATATTCCACGTTCTTAACTTAAAAGTTTCAAATGCTTTCCTGTTATATCATTTCAGTAAGAGATCATTGCTATTGAGTTCTTTGGCTAAAAAATATAGTAAATTACCAAACTTGTTAAAGTGCTCTTAGTACTCAGAAGTAACACATTTATTTGTATTAGGTAGTCTCCTTCCCTTTAAAGTTAACATTTTACTATCAGTGAATTAAATCATATAAAATGTTTGATTTGGCTATACTTATAATCATGCAAGTGCAAACACATATGTATTAGCAGCATTTGCTCAGAAGATTCATTATGTTATCTAATTTTTACATCTTTTATCTTCCAACATCTCTCTCATTCATGACATATATACTAAATAATTTGAAACAAAATAGGCACAAGGAATAAAATTATTTGCCAGATTGTACTTAAAACCATTTTGCAATTTTATATAGCACACACAAAAAAATGTTTCTAAAAAATCTAAATGAAAACAAAATCTAAAACATTTAATTTTGTACTTTTTAGAATTAAGAAATAGATTTAAATGGTACATATTAGAAACATTATCTAAATCAAGTGTAACCTACAATTATAGAATACTGTTTAATACTTAAATGTAAATTGGAACTTGCACAGTGAAGGAAAAAAAAAAAAATAGATGTAAAAATAATTTTTACATCTTTTAGCTTCCAACATCTCTCTCATTCATGACATATATACTAAATAATTTGAAACAAAATAGGCACAAGGAATAAAATTATTTGCCAGATTGTACTTAAAACCATTTTGCAATTTTATATAGCACACACAAAAAAATGTTTCTAAAAAATCTAAATGAAAACAAAATCTAAAACATTTAATTTTGTACTTTTTAGAATTAAGAAATAGATATAAATGGTACATATTAGAAACATTATCTAAATCAAGTGTAACCTACAATTATAGAATACTGTTTAATACTTAAATGTAAATTGGAACTTGCACAGTGAAGGAAAAAAAAAAAAAATAGAATACTATGTTTGAAAAATTTAGTATACAGTATACCACATGTGTTATCTTCTTTGCTTTCAGTAAAGAAACTTATGGATCTCAAGTTGGGGCCTTGAGTTCATCACCACCTGAGCGTTCTTATCTTACAATTACTACTGTGCCATCACTGAACAAATGTCAGGATTGCCTCAAGGTAGCAGAATCTTATGGAGAAGAAGGTAAATTATAGACAGATTTTGTCCTATTTATGTTTTCCTCTCAAATAAAGTTATCAAATACAGAAAAATATTAATTTAAGAGAAGTGAAAATAATATTTTCTAAAGTGTTATAGACAGAATTTTGAAAGTTGGTATACTTGTTTATAATATCAGTGCAAACATTCTCAATCAGTGACACCACTCTATCAATAAAAATAAATAAATAAAAAATTAAAATTTAAAGGCTATCTACTATAGGGCAAACATAGGGTATTTCAGTACCCTTTTTGGCCAACTGATCTCTTTTTCCCATCAGTGATTACTTGAAATCATGAATAAAGCATGGAGTACAGAAAAAATCCCATTGGACTGGCAAAGAAATATAATTCCAATACATAAAAAATGGAGCAAAAAAGTTGGGAGAATTATGGATGCCTGTCACCATACCACTAAAGATCTCTCAAGAATAATAGAGAAGAAATTGAGAAGGGAAGCAGAGGGAAAATTAGAAGAGGGACAAAGCACTTTTAAGAAGAATTTCAAACACAAGATTATATTTTCGTAATGAGACAAATAATGGATCATAAATGGAACAGAAAGAAGAAAATATGCCCAACTTTTCTAGACCTTAAGGCAGCATTTAATTCAGTACCTAGAGAATAAATATGGAAAGCATTAGAGGAGCTAGAAGTAAATAGGAAAATAACAAGGATTTATCAAAAGTTTGTATAAAAAAATTGATGGGGATAGTGAGATTGTCAGGGAAAATATCAGAAGAGTTTGAAATGAAAAAAGGGATGAAACAAGGAGACAGTCTCAGCTCTTTGTTATTTAACATCTTTTTAAGTCAAATTGTTACACACTGTAAAAGCAATACAACCAGAATGAAAATAGGAAATTAGAAATTGAGACCAATAAATGTACAAACATAGGTATATGCAGCTAATATAGTGCTGCTAGCCAAGAATGAAGAAAAAGGGGCAAACAGTTAAGGGGAGTAATGGGATTAATTACTGGGCATGGTCAATTTAGGAAACATCTCCAGAAAATGGGACTCTTCCAGGGAGAGCCCATATGTGGCCAATCTCACGAGACTGCAAAGCATGTACTCCTTGAATGTGAAGTCCATATCAACTCCGGTCCACAACCATGTCTCAATATGGATGATCCCCTTCTAGATCTCATCAAGAACACAGAATTTGGAACACTATAAGGGACTTGGGGGTTGGCACAAAAAGCTTATGATTGAGGTGCAGGAGTTCTCCCAAACTCTCTCCATTGCCCCTTCCAATACCGCTACTACTGCTAATAATAATAATAATAATAATAATAATAATAATAATAGGCAAGTACGTTAGAGGAAAGAGGAATGAATGTGAATATAAAAAAGAGTAAGGTAATGGTGATAAGTAAAGTAGGAAAAGAAGAAATTAAAATAACATGGAAGAAAGGGATTTTGGAAAATGTGTAAAGGTTTAAATATTTGGGAATATTATTTACACACAACGAAAAAATAGATCAGGAAGTAAATAATAAGAATAAAGCAATAAATGAATATTATCAAATATGCAAAACAACAATAGGTAAAAGGGAAATTAATTTGAAAATAAAAATTAAAGTATATAAAACAATGTATGGTGCTTTTTTTTCGGTATGGGAGTGAAAGTTGTATCATTCTAAGTAAACATTCTAGCAAAATGGAAATATCTCATATGAAATATGTAAGAAAAGTGGTTGGAAGGACTAGAAGAGATCAAGTAAGAAATAGAATGAATGAATTTATTAATGAACAACATTACAATTTGTTATATATCCTTTAAATTGACATCTGAACTGAGGATTCTAACAGTACCAATACAATCACCGATTTTTTCCATACTTTAACTAACCCAGTTGTGAGTATGCAAGAAACCACATTTTCATTCATTAATTTTAACCTCTTTCTTTTTCTTCATACATCTCCCCGACTTCTCCCTTACTTTTCCTAGAAACTCTGCCATCATTCGGATTTTTTCCCACGCATAATATATCCTACCTTGTTTTCTCAATCCTTTTAGGAATATTACTCATGTAGGCATCCATGCTAGACCCATCCTTGTATTTTGATCACACATTTCAACATTATCTCTTTCACCTCCAGTTCTTTTTAACTGTTTTATATAAAACCAAAGAACTTTTATCTTCTAAGCTAGCTTAGATTTCTTGCCTCTCAATATCCTCTACTCTCTCTCTAACTACCAACCAGAATCCAAGAAATAGAATGATAAGGCAGAGTTTGAATCAAGAAAATATAATTAGTACAATAGAAAGAAAGCAGTTGAAAAGGTTTGAAGAATAACAAATATTATATTGCTGAGGGGAGTAGATGGAGGAAGACTAGAAGGAGAAAGAAGTAATAGAAGACCAAGATTGGACTGGAAACAATTCATGGAGAGTTTGATTATACAGTCATGAGAAAGTCAATAAGAGAACTGCGTGAAATGACAGAAAATGGAGGAGAATTTAAAAAGTGGCTGAAGAAACCCAATGCCTAAGAAGCATAAGGGATAGAGAAAGAAGAAGGTATGCTTTTTCATATCCATAAAGCCTGAATGCACGGCTTCCACTGCAGTTCAAGCCTGTTGCAAGATGTCAGTAAATTTAGGCATTCCAATATCAGTTTAGATTTAACTTGGTCAGAGGAAAGTGCTTTTAAAACATTTTGGCTATCTGCAAAGATGAGAATTTGCTTACTATGATAGCCTTTCTCAAGTCCTCTAAAAGCATAATTTGGGGTAGGAAATGCTTCTACCTGAGAGACTGTGCAATATTTCCCAAGCTTATATTGATATTTTTCCTTGGAGATAGCATATATGCCTGCACCTGATTGTAACCTTATATGGGATCCATCAGTGAACCATAAAAGTTGTTCATTTTCTTTTCCAGGCTCAACTCAGTCCATTCAATCTTCTCGAGATCTGAGAGTTACCTTAAATGGAAGCAGAGAACAGTCTTGAGTGTTCATTAGGTCAAACCTTATGCTCAGTATTGAAATACCCAGGAAATTACATTCATCATAGCCTTTGCAGCTGAATATGCTACTCTCCAGTTGTCTTCTGCACGTAGATGATTTCTTGTTCCCTGGTGGACATAGGAATGCCAGGATGCTATTTGGACTTGCAGGCATACATTGCATGTTTTTTGTCTCTACCCTGCTATAGCAATGTTATAGCCTATAAGCATCTATTGCTAGAGTGCATCAGATAATTAAGGATAGCAAGAAGGCTTCTTGGTTCAATTTCATGCCTTCTTTTAGCCCACTCCATAAGCAATAGCTGGATTTCTGTTTACCATGATGTTATAATTTCTCTTATTGATATTGCCAGAGTTTGGCAGTACATTCACAGAAACCTCTAGTCTGCTCATTGTCAGCTAATTCTTAGGAGTTTTAAAACCCAAGTTGTATTGCAAGGCTTCTCCTTTTGCAGCACCAATTCCAGTAATTATTTTTGATGCAGCAGTTGATCCTCCCACAATTCTGCTCATGTATCAAATGGGATCTGTGTTTCCATGCTTCAGCATCTCTCTCTCTCCTTCCCTCGGTATATAAAGATTTGGTCCAAAGATGTATTTTCATCAATTTGATGTAAAGCTAAAGTTGTTGTTCATATAACCAAGCATGGGAAGGATCGACACCTTTCTTCCAGTTATCGACTGTGTTATTATCTTACATTTATTTAATATGGAAATGCACATGGCAAGCTAATCCTTTTAACAAACAATACTAAATTTTGACAGTCTGCTAGCTTTCCTAGAACTATTCTCAGAAGCAGTGGCGGGTCGTGACCTTTACTGTTGTTGGGGCCAGGTGCCTTTAAGATTTCTTATGTTACATGTTAAATAAGTTTCTAAGTTGAATACATTTCTTTAGTGCAGTATACTGATGCATCCCATAGACTTCAGGGTTAGGGATGTAGCATTATGTAGCTACAAATATCTGTAAAGCTTACATTTTTTAAATGATATATTCACTTGGCATTTAAATGAGAGATTATCTAAAGGAGTAAGAAACCTGAAACCTATTACATGTGTCATTAAGTTTACATACTCCTTAGGATTACCTGTGCTTAACACCAATCCATGTTGCGAGCCGAAGGCAAGGAGGAAGGATCAGCTGATAACACTTATGCATCTGTCCTGGACAACTTTTGCTATAGATGCTGAACTACTATTCATAATGAATGACTAATCAAAAAGTATTTGACCCCAACAAACTGCCACTTTATTCTAGAAGCTTCAGGGCCAACCATCAAACTTTACCAATTCCAAACAAAGCTTTCCCAAAAAATACAGTCTTAAGAAATACAAACATCCCTTATTAATGAAAACTAATACAAAAGATTAATAATTACAGCAAAATGCAGATTCTACATTAAGCCCACCATTTCACAGAATTATTTATAAAGAAGCTATGCTCATTTGTCATTCTGGTTGGCAAACCTTGCGATGACCCTGTTGAAGTTCAGGATTTGTAATGATACTCTTTATGAATGGAATAAAAAGCCTGCAACTGCAGCCTAATCTTGATCTTGTTTCTAAGAAAAGTATTTATTATCTTAGTGTGCTGAAACTCCTTTCTGACTCAGCTATTGAAACAGGTGTTATGAGCATGAATTGAAAGGCTTTGCTCACTTCAGAGAATGAATCTTCTAGAGATTAGTCCATAAATAAACTGAACAAATCATACACTGAGGAAATAATTTTGAATGTCTAATTTCGGTATAACACTGTTAGTTCATTAATCAATTTTTGTTGGAAATTAAAGGACTTGATATGTCACAAAATAATAATTATTCAGGTCATTTGGAAAATTCTCCCTATATAAGGCAAATTTCTTTGAACCAATTATTTTAAAGCTATCAAATATATGTGACTGCTGGAAACGTTCATTGAATTGGTTAATGGCTCTATTACAATATACAGGGTAAGGGCAGTGAGAAAAACCTAAAGAGTTATAGAAGACTAACTCCATTTACTTATATAACAGTAGGACATGTTTTGGAAGAAGCTAATTGCTTTCATCATCAGCTCTTAACTGACTATTCAAACTGACGGCTGGATCCTAAGCTTTTGTGACAATCTGTGATGGTTGTAGTAGGAACTTGCTAAGTTCGTCCAGGGTGGGAAATCAAAATTCATCAAGTTTTTCTTATTTTTTAATATAATAATCTTTTCTAATGTGGATAGTTCTATTGGTTTGTGAATTCTTTTAGCAGCCTAGTCTCTGGCTTAATTTCTTGATTATTGGTGCAAAAATGAACTGCTACTGCTGATTTATAAACCTGTTTAAAACGAATATTCTGAAAGTATCTTAACCTTCAAATTTCCAAATTTCTATTAGTTTTTTTTTTATACATCTCTGATCATAATCCGCTCATTTGATTTCATAAATTCCTGAATTCTATTGTACTGGTATGGCATCTTTTACTGTGCAACTTAATAAATTATTGATATCATAGTTGTTGTTTGGGGCTAGCACTCTACCTTGTTCTTTGAGTATCCTCTTTAAATTTGTTGTGGTAAGTTGGATGATACAGGAAGCTTTTGAATTTGTATCTTTCCTTGATCTTCTTCAGTGTAGAACCCCTCTTATAGAATTATGTCTTTTAATTTTATTGATAATTTTTATTACTGTGTCTTTATGGAAACCATTGGGTTATTACTATCTTAATTATCTGTTGGTATTCCAATTTGTACTCTGTTTCTATGAGTTAACTAACATTCCACTCAGTGGGTTTAGGAAGGGCAAAAGGACCTGGGATAATAGACTTACAATTAAAACATTGATAAATAAATGGTTATTAAAGAAAGGGGGCAGATTATATGCTGCATTTATTGATTTGGAAAAAATGTATGATAGGGTTATTAGAGAAATGCTTTGTTATAAATTGAATAAGAAAGGCTTAAATGTTAATATGATTAAAATAATTCACGAGTTACTTGATCAAAATAGATTTTGTGTTAAATGTGATATTGGAGTAAGGCAAGAGAAAGGTCTAGGCAAGGATGTAAGTTAAGCCTGGTACTGTTTAACTTATTTAATGACGGTAAAATGGATTGTTTGAAAAATTTTAATATTTGTATGCCTGCAATTAAAAATGTGGATATTCCAGGGCTGATGATCTTGTGGGTGTTCAATATCAATGATTGGTTTAAAGTTAGTTATAGATGAAATTGAGAGCTTACTGTGGTGAATGTGGACTGAAGGAGAAGCAGGATATAACTATTATGGTGCTTAAGAAGGGCAGTAAACTGCATAAAGATGAAAAATGGTTAATAGAAGATAGAGAAATTCAGCTTAGTGAATTTTCCTATTTGGGAATGAAGTTTAATAGTAACATAGTTCGGGAAGGCATAAGAGAAAGTCATTGGCTAAAGGAAGAATGTTAATGACAGCAATTCATAGGTGTTAGCACTGCGTATGAGCATTAAGTGGTTTCAAAGAATATATTCTGGTTTGGTTCAGTCGCGGTGGATTTATGGAGTGGTAATCTGGGGAATTGACGATGGTTGCCATACTGTGGATTTAATTCACAGTTTTTGTAAGCTAATATTGGGATATCCTGGAGCCTTGGCAGAGTTAGGAAAGGTAAGTGTGAGAGGATTAATGATAGAAAATTGAAATATTTTTTCAGGTTCATGAGCTACCTGATAGATATGATGAAAATATGTCTGAAATATCAAGAGAAAAAGCTGAGGTTTACAGCTTTTAGGGAAAATTAGAGAGCAACTATGCAAGAATGAATAGGAGATTTCTGGATTAAAATTGGTGAATTCAAAAGGGGATTTTGTAGGGAAGTGAGAATAAAATTGGAAGATATGGATAGGCAAATTTTTTTATTTTCCCAATTTAGAAACATAAGTTCATTGACATGGTACAAGGATATTAAAAATGAACCAGACAAGGAAAACTATACCCAAATTTGTAGGAAGAATGAAAGGGAAGGGATAGCTTGGTTTGGATGAAATTGAGGGTTTTGAAGGGGGAAGTTATCCCATAGGTATACCCTCTCTGCTTGGAGAAGGAAGATGAGATACATATTATTTTTCAGTGCAAAGGAACAAATGAGTGGAGGGTAAGTTTGATAAGCAAGAAATAGTTATTGAGAAATGAAGTTATAGCAAGAGATATTTTTTAAGATCAAACTCGGCTATCTAAATTAGGGAATTTTTATGGAATGTAAAAAAATAAATGGAGAAGATTCAGAGGAGAAAAATAAGAAATTGAATTAAAATAATTACATTCAAACTATTAGATTATTAGGCAGGTGATTAGGCAGGTAGGTAACCATTTAGATCTGTTCTATTTTGAGGTAATATTTTGGAGCATCTGTTTCAAATCAAGAATTTAGGAATTATTTACATAGAGTTAAAAATAAGTGGATGTAGATAGTTAACAAATGAATGTTTGGCAATTTATTTAATTAGTTTTAAAATTGCTGGTACTCATATAGTAGGTTTAGGGTTAATTAATCACAAATCAGCAAATGCTGTTTGGAATTGAAGTAAAGTGGAATGTGTAAAATTTATTTGCTAATTAGTGATAGTTGAACTCAAGAAGAATTAGAACAGAGTAGGAGCTTAAAAGAGAGCAATAATGAGGAAAAGAATGAAAAGAGAACCCTCTGATTGTTATAATTATCTGAAATGGTGAACGTCTGTCTTCTGGAATTGCACTAGGAGACTACTGATGAACCGAAGACAAAGTTAGCAAGGATCATTGATGTTTCACAGAGCATTCTCTAATTATGTTATTATTTTATTTGGTATTGTTTCAGGAATTGAAATAAGAATAATTAAAATATAGTAAGTTATTTATGAGAAAATTGCTCACATTTCATTAGAATTTTTCCACTTGGACATGTTTTGAAGGCTGTTGCCTTTATCATCAGCATTGTTCCACTGCCAGCTTTCCAGCAAGGTATTAAGATGTTGCTCTGTGGATTTTACAACTTAGTGATGAGGTTACTGTTGTTTGGGAGATCAAAATTAACCAAATTTTCCTTGATTTTGTTTATACTATTCCACACTGTTAATTCTATGGGTTTTTGAAGAGCTTTTAAGAATTTTGGTTCCTTTTGGAATTCATGGTTCTTTTGCCAAAATGATCTGCTATTGCTGATTTTTCTGTGTGTTTATGTTTTACATTTCTCAGGTGTTCTTTAAAATGTATGGCAATGTTTCTTTTTATTTTGCCTATGTATTTCATGTTGCAGTCTTTGCAACCGATTTCATAAATGCTTGATTGTTTTTATGGTGGAATTTTATTTATTGTGTTGGTTTTTAGAAGGTTTTTTTTAAACTGAATTTGTTTACAGGAACCAAAATTATGTTTGCTCTTTAAAAATCTTCTGGAATTTTTTATGTGCCCAGGGTGGAATTTAAATTTCTTATATATATGATCTACTTTATAGCCTTTTAGTGTGATGATGTCTTTTATTTGTTTTTGCTTTTTGAATTTTTCTATTTTCTTGTTGACCAAATATATTTTGTAACCATTTTTTTTTGCTATATCTGTGATTTTATGGTACTCCGATTTCTATTCTGTCTGACATATTGGTAGGTTTGATAATCTGAATGGGAGGCTGCTGATTATGGCAAGTTTATGTTGTTTTGGGTTGTGGCAGTTGTTTTTTATAAGACTATCTGTATGGGTATCTTTTCTGAATATGCCAAATTCCAGTATATCAGCATTTTTTAAATTTTTGTATCTAGGAAGGGACGAACCTTGTTGTGTTTTCTATTTCCATTTGAATTTAACAGTGCTGTCTTGTAGGTTGAATAGTTTTATTGCATCCCTTTCCATTTTTCATTTACTGTTACAAAGACATCAGCATAACAGTACCAACATTTGTGTATATATATATGTGTGTGTGGAAAAGCGTCAAATAATTTTGTTTCTAAGAAACTGATATACATATCTGCCAAGAATGGTGAGAGTGGGCTTCGCATTACTGAATCCTTCTTTTGTGTATAAATATTGCCTCTGTATGTAAAGTAGGTTTGATTAATACAAGTCATGGCAAGGTTCAGATACCGTTTTATTACTTCTCCAGATAGGTTTATTGAGGTTAGTTTTTTCTTTACAATATTTATTAGATTTTCTTGGAATTTTCAGAGGCAATATTAAAACAATCAGGAATTTATGAAATTGGTTGCAAAGACTGCAATATGAAATACATAGCCAAAACAAAAAGAAACATTACCATATGGTTTAAGAAACACATAGGAAGTGTAAAATATAAACACATGAAAAAATCAGCAATAGCAAACCATTTCTGGGCAAAGAACCACGAATTCCAAAAGGAACCAAATCTTTTAAAAGCTCTTCAAAAACCCATAGAATTAACAGTGTGGAATAGTATATTCATAAACAAAATCAAGGAAAATTTGGTTAATTTTGATCTCCCAAACAACAGTAACATCACTAAGTTTGTAAAATCCACAGAGTGACATCTTAATATCTTGCTGGAAAGCTGACAGTGGAACAATACTGATGATAAAGGCAACAGCCTTCAAAACGTGTCCAAGTAAGTGGAAAAATTATAGTGAAATGTGAGTGATATTATCATAATTAACTTACTATATTATACTATATTTGACCGTGAAAATATTCAAAACTAAGAATAATTATGTTTAATTTAGAATTAAGTAAAGAAACTTATTGTAACACAAGTTTTATTCGTCTAAGAATGGCCATGATCAAATAGATGATCTCTTGTATTTATTTTGTCTTAGCATGTCAATAAATAAATATTGTGATATATTTTTAATAATATCTAAAAACATTTTTCATATGAAGAATTAAAATGTGTTAATAGTAAAGCAATATATCATTTGATAATACCATCATTTGTCCAGATATCTTTATTCTGTAATTTTCTTGTGTGACTTTATTTATTGCATGTGACAAGAAAAAGTATTAACATTTAAGAGAAATTGAGTCGAAATAGTAACATACACACCACTAAAATTGAATTAAATGGAAGACTAGTTTCGGGAGCCATCGCTCCTATCATCAGTTCCTGGTCGACTGCCGGCCTCGTTGTTTGTGATAGATCGATTCGTCTCTGGTGGAGGTTTGATGAACTTTTGTATTAGTACATCACCTGGCGGGATTTCGAAATTAAAAACTTTCTCCTTATTCTTCCAAATATAGATATTTTCCCAGACTGTAAGTTCAGTTTTTCCTTTAATATATTTAAGTAATTTTGGGTTTTTATTAATGTTATGTTGTTCTTTCCAAAAGTGCCAGGCTACCGCCGATTTTTCTTCTTGTTTTTGATTTATATTCCTAATGTGTTCTTTGGCTCTTGTTTTTATGTTTCTTTTGGTCTTTCCAATATAAATTTTATCACAATCATTGCAGTTCATCTGATATATTCCTGATTTATCTTCATCTTGTAGGCTATCTTCTTTTTGTTTTGAGTTGAACAAGGAGGAATATAAACTAGAAATGAATAATATAATACATATAGCTACAGAGAATGGCTTCAAACAAGAAGTTGTACACAAGAAAATAGACAGAGAGAAGAAGAAAAAGAAAATTAGAGACAACACTACACTTACTCCTATCAAAGAAAAAAACAGGACATACAAAAAATTCACATACCATCCATCAACCTTTCATAAATTTCAAAAGATTTTTAAAAGATACAACATTGTTCTGACTCCAAAAAATAATTATTCCATTAAAAATATCCTTAACTCAAAACAAAAAGAAGATAGCCTACAAGATGAAGATAAATCAGGAATATATCAGATGAACTGCAATGATTGTGATAAAATTTATATTGGAAAGACCAAAAGAAACATAAAAACAAGAGCCAAAGAACACATTAGTAATATAAATCAAAAACAAGAAGAAAAATCGGCGGTAGCCTGGCACTTTTGGAAAGAACAACATAACATTAATAAAAACCCAAAATTACTTAAATATATTAAAGGAAAAACTGAACTTACAGTCTGGGAAAATATCTATATTTGGAAGAATAAGGAGAAAGTTTTTAATTTCGAAATCCCGCCAGGTGATGTACTAATACAAAAGTTCATCAAACCTCCACCAGAGACGAATCGATCTATCACAAACAACGAGGCCGGCAGTCGACCAGGAACTGATGATAGGAGCGATGGCTCCCGAAACTAGTCTTCCATTTAATTCAATTTTAGTGGTGTGTATGTTACTATTTCGACTCAATTTCTCTTAAATGTTAATAATTTACACCACTGTTACAAAAGTTCACTATATTTTATACAAGAAAAAGTATGTTATACTTTTTTGGCATCTGCAATTAGGTTTACTTTCTTACTAAGTCTCAACATTTTCCTTGGGGAAAGAGAAATTTTTTCATCAGCACTTATTTGGTATCTGTCATTGTTTGCTGTTTGACATTTTTATTAACAGATAATGCATAGTGAGCTTTACCAAGAGGAATAATCATTAAAACTGCACATAACTATGCAGAAATTTACCTAAAATATCAGAAATGAGCGAAAACATTATTGTGGCTATGGCCCGATAGTCTCCACTCATCTCCTAATCCTAAATATGAATTGGTCAAACATGGTGGTAATGGTAAAATTACATAATGGTGGTAAATCAGAAAAATAAATGAGAAAACTAAAAGTGTTGCAAAGAGCTGCCCTGGTGGGAAAATGGAAGACATACAAACAGGCCAGTCTGAAATTTTGCTACATTAATAATGCACCATTTAAGTCTAAGAATGAGTGCATGTGGTCATTGACTCGAAATTGTACACATAGAACTGGGTCCTGCTGTTTCAAGGATTCATACGAGGTTAGATTTAGGTTAATGAATGTGTATATGAATTGATTAGGTATTGCATTTTAGCTGATTGTTACCCTGTTGTATTTATATGTCATATATATATATGAGGGTGGGTTCAGTTTCCAGCCTAACTATTTTCTAGGCATGATAAAGACTAAAACTATATTTCACTTTACCCTGTTGTATTTATATGTCATATATATATGAGGGTGGATTCAGTTTCCAGCCTAACCATTTTCTAGATATGATAAAGA
Organism: Metallyticus violacea; assembly: GCA_030762175.1. NCBI lineage: Eukaryota > Metazoa > Arthropoda > Insecta > Mantodea > Metallyticidae > Metallyticus > Metallyticus violacea. Next base: position 57,064,907 of record CM060844.1, read on the forward strand.
CAAAAACTATATTTCACTTTTCAATATAGTTATCCACACTTCTCACATCTTTGAATTAATATTTCAATCCCCCCAAAAATAGTCATAAGTCTTGTCTGCAAAGTGGTCATAAACAGCATCCATCTTCTTCATCACATGTAAATTTCCTTCTCGAAGGTCCTTCTTGAGTTTTGAGAAGAGAAAATAGTTACTGGGAGCTAGATCTGGACTATAGGGTCTATGGTCCATCTTCTTGTAGCCACATTTCTTTGCAGCTTCCTTTGCAACAAGAGCTGTGTGCACACGCCCGTTGTTGTGAAGAAGGGGCATACCACTACTACGCCTTTTCTCTTTGATAGAAGCATGTAGTCTGTGCAATACGCATGCATAGTACTCCCCATTACTGTGGTGTCCTTCTCATAGAGTATTCCTTCACAGTCCCAAAAGATGGTGGCCATGATCTTCTTGGTTGACTGAGTGACCTTGGCCTTTAGAGGCGGTGCTTTGCCAGATTTACACCTGTCACCCCATTGATTCTCTTTTGGACAAGGGATCGTAGTAGCAGACCATAGTTTCATCTCCTGTAGCAATGGTTTGCAGAACTCTCTCATTGCCATGACAGAACTCCAAAAAATGCCAGACAACAGATGACTTGTTGCTGCTTTTTGGACTAAGGAAAGACTTCTAGGCACCCATCTTGCACTAACCTTATTCATGTTAAAATGTTCATGAATAATTCAAAAGACTGTTGTTTTAGAAAGGTCCAACCTTGCTGCTATTTCTGTAACTTTGAGCTGCTGGTCTTCCATAATTTCTCCTTCCACAAGAGTGATGTTTTCAGGAGTGACCATCTCCAAGGGCCGACCTGCATGCTCTTCATCTTCAATGCTTTCTTGACTCATTTTAAAGAAAAAATTTGGTCCATTCTTTTAGTAGAATATGAGGGTGTGCTTCCCCATATACACCGTTCAACCGCTGTTTAATTTCAATTGGAGTATATCCTTCTTTTGTGAAGAACTTAATAACAGCTCGATACTCCATTTTGAATATGTCACAATGTTAATACACATAGCCTTCTTTATGCAACTACATCTGAACAACTGAACACAGCAGAGTGGAAGTTAAGCAGCATTTATTTACTTAACAGACTAGGTATGACATCACATAAGAATTTTGTGAAGGTGATAATCCTTATCGGCAAGGTCGGAAACTTCTGGACCTACCCTCGTACATTGTATTAATTTACCATTTCCTTTAGGCATTTCTGTACAGTTGCTCTCACATTTAACTTTCATTCACTATGTTCATGTTTGCTGTCGCTTCCTATAAACCCTTCCACCACTTCCCATTACCACATGGTTTAATAAATTTACACCATATACTCCCACTCTGCACTGCTATTTAGCACATTTTTATTGTTGATACAACCATAACATTACCACATTACACTGCCATTTTATCCTTTTTGGTGGAATTTCAGCTATAAAAGTTAATGCAATTCTTCAGGGTGGTGGGTAAGACTGTTTATAAATGAATATCATTGTATGATTCAGTTGAACTACACACTCTTAAAGCTTCACTAACTTTTCATAAATGTATGGAACCGGTTTCGAGAACATTTTGTTCCCATCTTCAGCCATGCTAAGGTTCAACCTTAGCATGGATCATACAATGATATTCATTAATATGATTGGCTTCACTGTGTAAGTTCCAATTTACATTTAAGACTGTTTATATTCACACTCATGTTGTTTTAGTTTAATACTTCTGCTTATTCTGTATACTAATATGTAAATTTCACCAAATATTCAAAGGTTTGTACTAAATGGGTTCTTCTAAACCTAAGTGCTGATCCTAAGGAACAGAGAATCATAATTTTTGTTTGCTTGTTAGGAGATGAATCTTATCCAGCATTGTAATGGGAGATGAAAAATGGATCCATCACTTCAATCCTGAAACTAAGTATTTAATGGAGTTGCATTACAAAGCTTCTCAGAAAAAAAAGTTCAAGACGATCCCCTCATCTGGTAAAGTCGTGGCCACATTCTTTTAGGACTGAAAGGATTTGGTCAATGTGTTGCCTCAAGGGAAAACTATTAATTTCAAAGTATGTGAAAAAACTCTTCAGTAATTGAAGAAACTGTTCCAGTATCCATTCTCTTGGAGATATGACTGAAGCTATTGTGTTCACCAGAGAACAAATCATTAAACTTTGGTGGATTGACCTTGCACATCCTCCTACAGCCATGCATCTTCTGACTTCCATCTCTTTGGACATCTAAAAGATGCAATCTATAAATGGTTTGATAATGTCGAGACATTAATGGCTCAAAGATAGCTGTATAAGATTTGCAGATTGTGCCACACTGACATACAGACTTTAACATCTAGGTGGTGTATAGCCATAAATTTACAACAAGATTATATTAAAATTTTGTACTGTTTAGCTAAAGAATTGAGAAACAATCCATTGATACAAAAATAAAATAAATCCTGAAAGGGAAAAGGGGGAAAAAAAGTTCTATGTTACTTATTGAAAGCATGTCATACTAAAGAAATGTCTTGGCTTAAAAATAAGAAATGAGATACACTTGGAGAACAAGAGGGATATTTTAATCTGTAAATGGGAAAATAATGTAAATAAGAGAGAGGATATAATATGAGCTAGTGTTAATAAAGTTATATAGCATTAGCAGTGACAACGACCTACAAGGAAATATAAATTTATGCATATGCCTATGTCTAGAGAAATGTATTTGACTTTTACTTGCTTTATAGAATACACATTTTCTTCAGAATACACATTTTCTTCAGCTATCATAATTGCTTCTTTATCAAAGAATCAAACGTTCTTAAGATAGATCCCACCATTCAATGAAATAATAGCAATCTTGGCTGCTATTTATTGGTGGGTTATCATGGTGAATAAAAAAATAAACCAGAATTTTTTTTACTGCTTGTGAGTAGTACAGAGCAAAATGTGCTTTTGAGATTATGCAAGGTAAGTGTTTGGAAGGGAGGGCATAAAACTGGCTGAAATTTTGCAAAGATTAAGAACACAGGCGCTTCTAAGACAAAAATATACGAGTGACACAAAAGTTATATAGAAGAATGAGGAACTTTGAAATTGAAAGTTAGACGAGCATAATGAAAATAAACATTCATCTACTCGGGATATCATCAAGTGTGATCAACATTTGATGATTCTGAGATTAATGTAAGTTATGGAAGTGTTCAGTAATTTCAGATTACTTGGATTACGAAAAAGTCTATCCACAAAGTGGGTTCCTTGAACTCTCACTGGGGATCAAAAAGCTGCATGTATAGGAGTGTGCCAAAGACTTTTGGATCAATATTAGGATCAAGATGTTTCTACATTGAATTGTAACTTCCAATGAAACATGGGTAAACCACTATACTACAGGGATAAAAGAAGCAAGCATGAAGTGGAGGAAAAGAGGAAAATCTGCTCCCATTGAAGCAAAAACTGTCAGTTGAATGTTTTCTGGGACTGCAAAGGCATTTTGTTCATCAATTTTCTTTATAACATTGAACGGTCAAAGCAACTTCTGGATAGGCAAAATGTGCTTATTGGCAAAAAAAGGCATTAGCAACTAATGCAAGACATGACAATGCCCTTCTGCATATACCCACTTTGACAAGGAAAAACTTTAGGAAATCTACAGGAAAGCATTAAAACAACCTCCCTATAGTCCACACTTATTGCCTTGAGCTTATATATTTGGACCATTCAAAGAAACATTTGGCAATTTGACAGCAACAAAGCTTTAGAAGATTTGTGCTCAAATGGCTGCAAACTAAAAAACACAACTCTTTATTAAAAAACTGGTGGAATTAAAAAACTTCCTGTCTACTGAAAATAATATTTTTGTAAATTGAGAAATTATATAGAAAAATGAGATATTTTTATACAAAAAAAATTCAGTTTATTCATAAATTAGCTGCAGGAAGCAAATGCATCTTGAAAAAGGGGATATTGACATATTATATCCATTGTTATTTTTAAGATGTTACATTTTAAAAGTAGCTTGTTGTTATGTGATGTTTAAAAAACAGAAGTAGTAACAAGTTAGCAGGGGAAATAATTGTTATAATTGTTGTTTGTAAATTTAAATTATACCTCCTCTTTTTTGTTAACAGATTTGGCAGCAAGTTGGGATTCATGTGTGAGATTTAGCTGCTTGAAGCATGGTATGACAGTGCATACCAACTTTGATGTAGTGTCACCATTTCCCAAATTTGAGCCTACAATATGCATGAAGCGAGAAGGTGCAGTTGTGGTTAATACAGGAAGCTTCCTCCATGTTTTAAGAGTGGAACTGGAACACCTTGGTAATGTAGTGACAGCAGTTAATAAATCTAGTACTAACTGTGGCACAGCAGGAGATGCAACAGAAGTACTAGATCAAAACCCAACAAGTACTGGCACATTGTCGTCTAGCGACAACATGTGCCAGGTAAAGGCAGACACCCTGCTTACAAATACTGATGTAAGTGGACAAGACTGCTGGAAAGAAAACATTGCTGCAAATGGTAAACTTGAGGAAACTGAAGATATTCTGCACCACAGTTTAAGGGTATATGAAACAAGGTCCCGATGCTCTATTTCATCTCATCAGAAGAAGATGACTTCACCACAACAGCCCTCATCTTCTTCTGATCTTAATGCCTGTGAAGTGTTGACATCACAAAAATCATTAGATAGCAGTTATGGTGCTAATAGTAGCCTATTTAAAAACATTTCTACCTCAGAGAGTGAAAGACATTTACATAAAAGTAGAGCAGGAAAAACAGTGGTAGAAGACATAGATTTTGATGATGATATTGAAGACAGTGTTGGTGCTAGTGATGACAGTTCACAATTATTTGTAGCCTTAAGAGGAAATAGAAATTGCTCAGAACAGAACTCAGAACTTTTTAATTCCAGTAGAAGTTTGTTTGCTATTGGTAAAAGTGATAGGCATGAAAATGTAGTGGTTAGCTTAGAAAAAAGGATTGGCGACAGAGAGTTATTGATAACTAAAAGCGAATGTGATAATAAGAAAAGTCATGATAACTCCATTGGTTATTATTTTAAGGAAAGTAGTGATAGATCAAAACAAACGGGTTATAACAAAAGCAGCTATGGGAAAGATACTGAAGGTATGTCCCTTAGAGAAAAGGCAGTGAAAGATTTTAGAGATGGTTTATTCTGTGGTCGAATTACCAGGTCTCAGGCATCAAGATCTGCAGGCAGATTAGATATGGCTGAGACACAGGTATTGGAGGAAAACTTGGATTGTGTATTAAAAAGTGACGTGTTATGTGCATCACATGTGTCAGAAAGACGGAGATACCTAAGTGGTGATACAGTCTGCAGTGAACAAAATGAAATGGTTTTAATTGGTAATAGGGACAATCGAATAATGGATGCAACTCAGGAGTTAAATATAACTTGTGGTAGCACAAATGGCACTTATTCAGAAGACAGTGTACCCTCTGTAACACTTCTATCTCCAATTCCTGGAACACTCTTGACTGTAAACACTACAGAAGAATCAGAAAGTGATGACTGTCAGTCTTACTCAGAGAAAAAGATAACAACCCCAAGTTCATCAAGGCCGCGAAGAATTCGTGGTGGAGCAACAGTAAAGTTAAGCAGCCCATTACCAGCACTCCCAGCAACCACCCATAGCAGTATTAATAATCGCAACAAAATAGCTGAAGCAGAAAAGGCATATGAGTTTACAGATGAAGGTTTGGATCCTAGCTGTGAGAAACTGAGTTCCTTCCGTCGTCGCCGCCTTGCAGACAAGAAATATGAGTTCTGTGAGGAAGGTGAAGATGCAGAAAACATAGTTCCTTTCCGAATGACACGTCGTCGTGAATCTTCCCCCAGGTTACGTTCACCACCAGTCTACCTCTCCCCATCACCAGTTATGCTGAGCCATCGACGACGTCATCTTGATGTTCTTTCTGATCCCCCAGAACTTATTGTTTCTGGCCCAAGATCTCCATCACTCATAGCCAGTGACTTGCCACTAAACCATGTTGAGACTGATAAGGTTGTACTGCGTCCTCTTAACCGTAACACAGCATCTGCTGTCTTGCTTTCACCTCGTGATCGAGAAGGAAGTGCTGACTGGATCAAAACTGCAAGCAGTAAGAGGTTATCTTTGCCTGAAGCTGTGACTTTGACTGACCACAGTGTTGTTGATAAATCAGAGCATAATTTGTTAGAAAATGCAACATCCCAGCCAGGAAGCAACCCAGCCCCTCCAGTTGGAGCACGAGTGGCCAAAAAGGAATTTCCAAGTCCTGGAAATAATGGAAGCAGCCCTCACACAAGGTGTACAGTTCAATTAGCTAGAAGATACATTGAAGTAGATGATGAATTGGTCTCAGTTATAACAGATATTGAAGGTAAGCAATACCAAAAGAATTTATTCTAGTATATATATAGGGTATGGCACATAAATCTGGGAAAATTTAAATTTGAATTTCTTGTCACATTCCACTATAAGTCATTGTTGGCAATTGTGAAAGCCTCATGCTTCTAGTAAACAGTCATAACCTCAAAATGGCCAAGCTATTATGAACAAGTGCAGAGTACAACTCAAGAGCAACAATTTACAAAAGACTTCATGCTATTTGACTTACTTAAATATTTTGGTTCTTTGGGTACCCAACTTCAACTGTGTATCACATTGTTGCTAAATATAATGTTTCTGAGATGTCTGGGGAAAGTTCCGCTAACATGTTGAGAAAGAGTCTTTTGAGAAAATGCATGACACAGACTCTGGCAGTCATGAAAAGGGCTTAAAAGTTGATTTTGGCAGACCCGGGGCATTATTTAAGGAACTGGGCATCAGCAAAGGGTGTTAGTGAGCAAATCATATGCCGGATTGCAAAGGTGGATCTGCATTATAAGTCGTATACAATAAAGGTATGACAGATGCTCTCTGAGGCTGTCAGAACAAAGCAAATTGCTCATCACAACCTGCTATTGTGTTTGTTAAAAAGTGAAGCAGCAGGACAAATCAGCTTATTTTCTGATGAAAAAATTTGTACTATTGATGCCAAGATCAACTGAGGATGTCCAGATTATCGCTAGAATGAAATTTCCAGCCAGTGTTCAAGTGCTAGATGCCATGTCCAGTGAGGGCCTTTCAAAGTGGAAACTGTCACAAAATTAATTTATGTAGGTGTTCTGATGAATGTGGCGAAACTGGTTTGATAACTCTGGCCTCAGAAATGCAATATGTATTTCAGCAGAATGGCACATTGACACATAAGGGCCATTTATTGCAAAACAGGTTATGGATAACATGGACATGTTCTAGTTTAAAGAATTCTGGCCCCTCCCAAATAGCCCCAAATTGAACACCCTTGACTGTTATGTTAGGAACTTAGTCATAAGAGTTACAAGTCCAGACACCCTATTGTGGTATCTTAATGCAGTGCTATGAAATCAGCATTTGCTAACATGGACATCATTGTTTTACAGAGAACATGCAAGTGCTTCAGGCCAAGGATGAAGTCGGTCATTGCAGCTGGGGGGGGGGGGGTACATTGAGTAATTTTACTCAGAACAGGTCACACAACTGACATGCAAAAGAATTTTTTGAAATATTAATTTTTTGTCTAATAATATTTTATTTTAAAAAAATGTTTAATTGGTCCGGATTTAAGCACTGCACCCTATATATATACAATGCAAATGCTGATTCATTTTTTTTCTAAGAGCCTGTAGATAGCAAAAACATAGTGGTACATGTGTTATTTCTAATTTCATGAAATATAGATTTCCATTATGAAACTATAACTGTGGGCCTCTGCAGGAGGTGTGAAGGGGATTCAAACAGTTATGAGTAGCTGAGGTTGTTAAGGCATGAACTTGTTAATAAGAGGTTTCTGGTTCAATTGTTCCAGGACCATCCTGACATTTTTTTCCAATTTTTTCTTGGTCCTCGTAAATGATATGCTAGGAATGTACCCTAAACTGAGTAGACCTGGAACACTTTCTTTAAAAAAATTATTTCTAAACTTATTATATCTTTTCCTATGTCATCATTGTTCACTGCCTTTGGTGCCTCAGTGGAGATAACAGGCATTAAACAATGCTACCAAAAAAAAAAAAAAAAAGAGGGAATCAAAGAAACAGACACTCTTGGAAATTCTCAACTTCTTAATCAATAATATCTCTACATAAAAAACAATTCTTTTTATCAATTTGCTAACTACTGGACCTTGACCTTGGGTTCATCAGTGATTATCCACTGAAATTTCCTTAAGACTTGGGTTCCATTGCATATTCAATTTCTGCAAAATTCCCTTATTTCTAAGTTTCCAATTTGCTCCTATATTCATTAAAGACAGATTAAGAGAAAACATACAATTAAAATGTCTAAGAATTTTGCACTACCAAAACTAGGCTCTCCCATCTGGTTATATATATGGTAAAGGATTATATATCTAAAATATATAATCTCCAAGTGAATGAGAAACTCCAACTTCTCACCCACTTATACTTTCTTTTCTTAAAATTTTTCCAATCTTGTTTATTTCTTCTACCTTCATTTTTATCAACATTTTAATTGGCACTATATTTTCTTGTTTGTCCCATTTTTCATCCCCAATAATATCCCTTCACTTTAATACCATTTCACATTGTGTTAGACAATGGAAAGCCCTATCCCATTCCCACATAAGAACAACCTCTTTTAAATTTTTTCCTTAATCCTTTTAGAAATAATGTAACTTCTATTTTTCTGAATTGATCTTGAATTTGATAATAGAATAATTATCTTTATATTTCTCCTGTCCCCAATTTCTTTTAACTATTTTACACAAGTCTGAAGAACTTTTATGCTCAAAACTAGCCCAAATCTCTTGCTTCTGTAAATCTTCTATCCTCTGCACCTTTTCTCTTTCACCCAGTCACTACACATCTCCCATTCCAATTTCTTCTAAGTTTCCCCATCTCCCTAACCAACTTTCTCTGCCCAACACATCTCTTTCGTACATTAAATATTCTTTTAGTATATTATTATTATTATTATTATTATTATTATTATTATTATTATTATTATTATTACTACTACTACTACTACTACAATATTATTTAATTTTAAACATCTGTGCCAATAACTTCTTTGTTTATTAAAAAGTTAAAATAATCAACACTCATGAGCGTTTCACTCCTTTAATTATTAAAATAACAGGACATGTTTCGTGAACATATTGTTCAAATTGTCAACTGAGTACAACGCTCATGAGTGTTGCTTATTTTAACTTTTTAATAAACAAAGAAGTTATATTTTCGTTTTACGTGTGGATTCCTTCAAAGGTATAAATTATAAATCTGTGCCAATATTTCAAGATTCCCCCCACTGTTACACCTTACCTTCCTACTCTTTCTAGTTCTGCCAAAATCACCACTCTTAGCAAACATTTTTGGTAACAACTCCAAGCCTTCTCTATAAAACATTCTATGTACCACATCAGTCTTTGTCCATTCCTTGACACTCTAAATTTCTACTGCATACGTCATCTTTGAGTCAACCACTGCCTCATATTCTTTCCAGCCATTTGATTGGCAATGTGGGAACTTTATAAAAGCTTATTCTGGGAGCTTTCATAACTATTTTTTACCTTTAACTTGTGGACATTTAGACTGCACCTGTCATCTTCCATTACTTTAAAATCTCACTCCCAAATAATCAAATTCTTTTCACTACCTCTATTTGGTCTCCATTTATAAACCATCTTTTCTTAATTTAGATCCTTTTTTAAATAATATTATCTTTGATATTTTGAGCACTTGTGCTCAAAATCTAACAATTTCATCAAGGGTATTTTGTAATTCTATCATGGCTACCTCTCCTCTTATGAGATCATCAGCAAAAAACAATTGTGGTACTTCCTTCTTTCCAGTAAATGGACAGTGCCTATTATTTTTCATGATCCTATCTAAGATATCATCTATAAGCAATTAAATAATTTAAATAATTTCATACATCCTTGCTTCAAATCCAAATTTTGCCCCACATAATCTGTAGTTGTGTTACTTTCATATCTGACACAACACTTGATTCCTTCATATAATTTTTGAAGTTCTAATTCTGGCAGTACATTTTGTTGTAACGAGTTGTCTTTGTTTGGTGACCAAAAAGCAGAATAACTGGTTTAAAGAATAATTAGTTTTTGGTTTTCTTGCTGCCAGGCTTTGCCAGAAAACTTCAGCTTAAAAATCAACTGAATCACACTTATGTATGTTTACTGTTGTGCTTGCAAATGCTTCAATGCTAGAAACAGTTGCCAAGAACACTTTTGCACTCTGGGGAAGCTCTTCTTTGGCTTTGGTCACAAAACTATTATACTGGGCGATTTTTCTATCATGGGACCGGTCTACATGCAGTTGCCCTCAGTAGACCGAGCTCTCCAGTTCTCGTTCCCATGCGTGAAAGCTAGCTGGGGAGCCAAAGAAAGGTCAGTGCAAGTTTAACTCTAGGAACATATGGACATGTTTTTGTTTGTTGTGTGACAGTGTATTAAATATTCTTTATGCAGCATAATAAAGTACATTAATTACAATAATATGGCTCAATTCAGATATTCTTTTCCCCAAAGAGTATTTATTTATGATTCATACATGCACAGAAGCAGTTCATAGTGTATGGAGATTGTTTTAAGAGATATTGCCTAATATTCATCTTCCAAGTTGAAGTTTGATTCACAGATTGACAAATAAATTTTGTGAAATTGGAAGTATTCTTGATAAAAAGTGTACACAGCCACGTGTAGTATTCACAGAAGAAACATTAGATAACATTGGACATGCTCTGGAATGTTCCCTTAAATATCACTTTAACATCTCTCAGCAAACAGGAATTTTTTGTTCCGCTGTTTGAATGTCTACAAAGCTGCTGAAGTTAAGACCCTAAAAAATGAATAAGGTGCAAGATCTTAATTTCCTTTTTTTTTTTTTTTTTTTTTTTTTTTTTTTTTGGTTTTTCAATATAAAGTTCATATTGGAAAAACAAGAGAAACCTAAGCACATAATTAAAGGAGCACTTCAGAACATAAAATACAAGCAAATGGATAAATCAGCAGTAGCATCTTATTTCTGGACAGAAAACCATGACATAGTGAATAAAGCAAAATTACTAAAATCAGTACAAGGACCTACAGAGTTAGCAACATGGGAGAAAATCTTCATTTACAAATACATAGGCCGATTAATGAACTTCAACACTTCCAAAAACATAAACTTGAAGTTCATCACACCTTCACCAGAGCAGAATACTATAGCTGACACCTGTATTATAATTTATTATCTTTTACATCTAAGCAGTTTAAGTTATATAGTTCTAGTTTTATCATAAACATCCACTGTATACTTGTTTTAGGCTTTAAATGGATGGATAAATGTTACAAAAAAATAAATAATATTATACTGTGTTGGTCCTGGTCTTGAAAGTGCTAAAGTTACCGCATCATTGGCCTTTGCTTTGAGTATAAAACACAAGAGAAAAAGAAACTACAGGGAGATCCAAACAGGATTTAAGTCTGCATCTTCTGCTTGTGTAGTTGCTACAGACTTGTAACCTATCTGGTTTGTTTTCATGAAGATGGTCTAATAATGCATTTCAGTTTGCAGCTTTCATTGCTTTTATCTGTTTTCATTAAAACAGTTTTATTATGAAATCTTTATGACCACATATCCTTCAGTCATCTGTAGTGCTAAGTGTAGCTAAATTCAAATGGTTCATATGGTCTGTCAAGACCCAGAACAGGTGTTAATTTGCACAGCTGATGTTTCTGTCTGTAGTTTTTACTCATCCTGGGCTATAATGCTAAAAACAATTTCTCCTTTTGTATTAATTAGAAATAAATATAATGTAAATTGAATTAATCTTTCATTTCATTTATATGCTGTGAGCTCTGGCCAATTACTGAACTTCTTTGGGATACGTTTACTGTCATCAAGCAAAAATGAAAGGATAATTGTGTGCTGTTATGCATGTTATTCTGATTTAAAGCAATATTTTGTATTACAGATGATGATTTTAGTGGTAGCACGGGCTATCACTGTGCTCTCCCGGTGGAAGTTCATGGGGCAGCTTATGCACAGCTACAAATGATATCCAACACAAAGGCTGGCAAACTGGTAAGTTCTTGATCAGGCATTGAAAATGATAAATAGAATGGGAAAAAAAAAAAAATGTATTTAATGCTTAATGAAATAAAACTTGATATAAAAGTTGTTGTAATGTTGAAATTGAAGTTTAACTGATAAGAGTTAAGAAACAGATTTACTGATGTACTAGTAATTGCTACATTACAAGAAATTACAGGTAAACTTGCATAATACATTACCCAAATTATAACATAAGCCCGTTTTGATTATTTGAGTCTAATACTTGAAACATGCTGGAGCCACAGAAGCGTAAAGCTTAAACATTTTCTTATAATTTATTCTGTTTTCTTAAAGTTTGAATTATTAAGATTTTGAAATATTACAATAATGTAATTTAGCAATTCCTGTATATGAAAAGCATGTAATTCTTAACATGTACAGTAAATAATGATAGGGTATAAGGGCTATTAAATAAAGAACAATCTTTTATTTATTTATTTATTTATTTATTTTTGCAACAAGCCTTTACTCATTATCATAATTTTGATGATCCTACTTTAAGTAGTCCTTGTTGGATGTATTGCACCTGTGCCAGCATTTCTGCCAGTCTTCTAAGACATACTGGAAACCATTTTTGACAGATTTTTCAGAATCACCTTTACAGCCTTTACCACTGCCTCTGATGATGAAAAATGCCTTCCTTGCTTCAATTTTGGGAAAAGGAAACAGTAACTAGGGAGGGTAAGCGATGCACTTCACATTGATCTTTGTGAGGTATTCAATATCAACATTTGCATTTTGTGGTAATGCATTATCATGATGCAACATCTAGCTTGTTGCATGGAAATGTGGCCAATTTTGCCGGATATGGCCATGCAGAGTTTTCAGGACATCTCTGTAGTATTGCCCAGTTACAGTTGTGCAGGTATGACTTGCTGGTACACTAGTCTGTAAATATTGAAAAATGAGAGGACCAAAACTTTCCCAGCAGAAGCAATCATCTTTTTTGGTAATGATGCAGATTTTCACAAAGTGCTTTGTTGTTTGCTCTTAGGGTTGAAATGATGTAACAAAAGTTTCACCAGTAATAATTACCTGCAAAATCCTGTAATATTATCTTCCACTGCATGCAAACATCCTTTATCAGCAGTCTTGGAACCCACCTTGATCAAACAAGCTCATATAGAACTTTTGAGCTACGAATGTGTGGATAACAATCAGCGAAATTTTCAGAATTTCTGAAAGTGTTGTTAAAGTCATTCATAAAATCATTCAGTGATCTTCTCTCACAATGACAGTAGCAGTGTTAATGTTTTGTTCTGTTAGAGCTTGTAAACTGGAATGTAGTTCGCCTCCCTTTGAAATTGATTGCCTCACCTCTTTAAACATTTTAAACCATCTTGAGCTGTATTATAGGGAAGAACAAACTCTTCATAGGCCTACTGTAACATTGCATAGAACTCAACTAAATATTTGTTAAGATGAAAACAGAATTTCAGAGCAGCATATTGTTCTTCACGTGTCACCTCCATTTTACTGTATGCAGAACTGAACATGCTCACTTTGTGCTGTAACAAGTAAAACATAAACCCTGTTGCTGTCACTGTGACAGATGATTGTCAAATAACTTTAAGAATGCTTTTAGAAATTCTGAAAATTTCACTGATGCCGCCCAACATTAACTGAAGAGTTGAGCATGGTGGGTTCCAAGACTGCTGATACCCAAACAAAAGGATGCTCATGTGCAGGTTCATATGCAGTTGAAGATGGAATTGAGGAAGATGCGGAGAAATGATTTAAAGAACATCCCATATAGTTAAAACTCTTAATGTTTAATTACACTCTGTATTAAATATAGTTGTAAATATTTCTTAATGTAAAAGTATTGCTATGTTGCGTGAGCAATGACTGCAAACAGTGATTATGCACAAATGACTTATTTTGTACAGGTAAAATAGTATTGTTTTATATTTACATTAAGACTTAATTTGTAATTTAGCAAATATTTATTTTAATAATTAATGCATTCTTTAAATTTTGTTTTTGTGGTATTATATTAATGGGAAAATAAATTTACTTCACATCATATTTTATGCTTCCATGCCTCACTTCTGTAATTCACCACTCTAACAATGCGGCACATTGACTCAGCCTTCAAGTTGGGGATCTAGAATTGCAATTGTGAACAAAACAGTGGTACTGGGCTTTTGAATGGGAGGTTTGAAGTTTGATTCCCACCAGGATCATCCTATCTTAACTGAGATATTCGTCAGCTCTAGTCAATGGCAAATGCTTAACTTAGGACTGGAATGCTTCCTTCCCAAATGCAATTCTTCCCCAACCACATAATTTCATTTTGTGTACTATCAGTGTCTGCTGCCTCCTCAGTAGTAAAAATAGATGTTAATTACTATTAAAAAAGCAGTTGTCAGAGTAATATAAAGCAAATTAAATAATGGGAAAAAATGGCAACACCATAGAGGGAATAAAATTAAAGATTTTGCATTGTATGTAAATCTAAAAATAATGTATAAGTTATGCTGTATTGAAGAGAGGCATTTTTTTTATGGAGGCATGGTGAGACATTTCCTATTTTCATTACTTTACTCATGCTACTGTAAGTGATAAATTGAAAAAAACTAATTATAAATGGTGATAGAATCTGACACGATGAAAGTTATAATGTGTAATGAGTCAACATATATTTAAAAGCATTAAAAACCACTTTTGAACTAGAACTACCCTCTAAACTGAAATTCATAAAAAGATTAATATCTGAACAAGAATGATAAATATCAAACGAAAACTTAAAGAAAAATCGTATGAAGATCTAAATACTTCCAAAATATCTTATATTGAAACCAAGAAAAAATGGAATGGACATGATTGCCTTTCAGAACATCTATCTCTTTTGGTGAAATTAATCAAGGACAGCCACAGTCCACTGTGTAAGAATGTGAATACTATCTTAAACAAAGAACATGTACTGAAGCACAGCTAACAATTGCAACAAACAAATGAAAAATAATTTGGAAGCTCTTTATTGGGAAGCTAGGGAAGAAATGATAAATATCAGCATTTCCAATGGCCACTAGCAACCAACCAATCATATTTAAAAAGCATTCTTACTTGCTTCACTTATTAAAATAAATTAAGAATGTTTCATGGACTATTGTCCACATCATCAACTGCTTGTCTCATACTGGAGGAATTCAATGATGGTGGTGGACTTTCAGTGAACTTGAAGATTCGGTTTTCTGCTTCTAGAACATAAAAATTCATTAGTTGTTCAAATCTTTTAAGGGACAATGGGGCTGAAATTATTAATTTCTTTACTTTGTAAGCTGTTGAGTTAAAAGAACTTGGTACCCAATATAATTATGTCATTTAGTAAGTGCTGTGCAAATTTTCATTTCTTTATGACAATTGGTTTCAGAAATATATAATATCTTTTATAAAATTACTTTATAAAACAGTGTTCATTTTCAAAAGTGCATGCATCAGTTGAAGCAAAATTTTCTTTTCATTTCTTATTATTAGGATTATTAGATCAGGTATTTGTTTTGAGGATTGATGGGATTCAAAACTTAGGGGTGTGGGTTAATTTTTACATGAAAGCCCTGTAGCAACCAATTTGGTATGCTGTTGCTACGCTGCATAGCAGCTGTGTGTGCATGAAAAATAACAGCAACATACAGTTTGTAGTCTACTAATTTTATCATTCTGTATATGTTGCAGCAGCATGTAAACAGTAACCATTTACTTTTTTTTAGATGGCACCCTGTGTCCTAGTACATCAGAGAAGTTTTGATGTGGAACAGTTTTGCCATGAAATTGCAGAACGACTATGTATTGAAGCTGGCAAAAAATATTGGTTTTGCAATGATTATGATGTGGAAATTGTTGATGTAAGTATATCGTCTTAAGTAAATTTTTTAAAATAGTTAAGCAAGGTTGTACTTCGTATTGTGACTGCATATGAGGGTAACTATTTAATTTTTGGGATTTTACTTAGTAAGGGACATAACTCACCAACTTTGCCTATTTCTTTTTGAACTGATATCTGCACTGTACACTAAATTGCATTCTCTGGAATCAATCAATCTATGTAATTGTATCTTAAAAAAAGTTAGGAACAGTGAAGTGTTAAATATACAAATGAGTCAGTATTAGGTGACACTAAAACTTCACTAACTGGTTAATTCTTCAGAACATGTTTCAAGAACATTCACTCTCATCCTCAGCTGGGGACAGACTGAGGATGTCGGTCCCCAGCTGAGGATGAGAGCGAATGTTCTTGAAACATATCCTGAAGAATTAACCAGTTAGTGAAGTTTTAATGTCACCTAATATTGACTCATTTGTATATGTAATCAATCTATGGTTTGCTTCAAGAATTTGGGAACATTGTCCATAGAAAACCCTTGGTTGATTAAACCAAAAAGTAGCTTGACTTGGAACTACCCATACTGTGCTTCTTTAGAAATGGCACCAACTTTGGTTCTGGGTAATATTGGTAAATCCAACTTTGATTACCTGTGAAGCTATTGTGGACACATCAAGAAAATAAACATTTCCTGGCCCATTCCACTCTTGCTGCATTTTGTTCTTTAGTGAGGTGGTGGGGTTTCAAATGACAACAAAACTTCCTCATACAAAGATAATTTTGCAGGATTTCTGACACCTTGCAGCGAATGAATGATTATAGACACTGTATCTGCCTATAAGTGACTTGTGGACCATCCTTCAATATGGCTTTTACATGGGCAATGTCTTCCCGCTGCCCTATGTGCTCCATCTAAAATCTGCAAACTAGCTATAGACTTTAGTAGGTGGAGTAATCTGAAAAAGCTTTCTGCAATTTTTCAGGAATTTTCATTGGCTTAGGTCACACTTAAAATCCTAAAAATATCATTGCATGAAAGTGCTCTCTGTCACCTTAATCTTAGAACATCAGACAGCAAGCTCATTAATATTTTGCTGCAGTTGCAACAATGGATACCATGCACTAATTTCATATGGTTACTAATCAAGTGCTACCAGCAGGAAACTTATATTTCTCATGGTTTTTTCAAATCTCAAAAATTAGACACCAACCCTTGTACTTTATGTCAAATATGAAAGTGTTTTTGTGTGCTTGTTTTTTTTTAATTGAAAATTTTATTATAACTAGACCCTGAGCAAAATCGATGAACTGAGTCTTCCAGGCTGTAACACCATGATTCAATGCAATTCTCCTCTTTCATCTTACCAGACATTTCATCCACGACCAGTAGACATCAGTGTTGTGCTCAACATGATCTTCTTGGAGATGTGGCATTTACTGACTTGTTGCTGGAATGGGTGGCATTATATATAGTAGCAGTGCCTGTGGAATTGAGCTCTGATTGGGATGCTTGGTTAAAGGGGTTGGATCTAACCTGGAGCTCCTGGTTGTTTCCAGCTGGGTGTTTGTTGCTTATCGGTTCGCATGGTTTCTTTGTCTTGGTATTTGTAGATCCAGATACCATGCAAATCAATTTCAGAGCTTCTGCTTTCCTGTTAAAATTGTCTTCACCTTCTTTCTTGTTTTTGCCCAGAAATGGAGAGAATTATATTTGTTAGTTTGTTTGAAGATAATAGTCTTTGGAATTCTTACATTAAGAGTAAAATATTTATGGTGTAAAGTTTATAAAGAACAAAGTTGATCATTTCTTTAACTATACAAGCAGGAAATAATGATTCAGAAGAAATTAGCAACAACTGTAGTAATAACGAATTGCATTATTTAGTCAGAATGAGACTCTTACCTGTAGGTGAATATGCAGAGCAGTGTTTGACATTATGGTGGGAAGCCTTGCATTTTCAATAAGTCCTGCCTTCAGCTGTTTTTTGTTTGCAGTCGAATTATAACAGCATGCTCATTTACATACAGTGGTAATACATGTAATTCTACATACATTTAGTTTACAAGAATTCTATATTATATTGCCATTTAATCTAAGTATTGTCAAAATTGACTTTGTTTGAAAACATTTACTATATTTGTCCATGAGTTCAATTTTATTCACAGGCCAGTGTCCACTGGATTTTGGTGCATGTTTATGAAAATGTGTGTGTTTTTTTTTATATACATCAGCAAGCCCTTATTATGTTGGTAACATTGCATTCTAATTACAACTTCTTTTAACATTTACATAATTTTTATTCCAATGAGTGCTAATTTATTATTATGTTTTTTTTGATTACTATTTCCATACTGCTATGTCAGATGTGCTTAAATTAATTAATTATTCATATGTATTTATTATTTACAGACTCTATTTTAATTTCATAACTACTTCTACTCTATATGTGCTTATAGTATGAATCTTTTTGGACCTTGCTCATATGTTTTATACATTAATTTATATTTACTATCTGAAATTAATTTTTAATTGCTATATTTACATACAAAGACTCAAAATATCTTTCATTGAAATCAAGAAAAATTGGAGTTGCCCAATTCCATTTAATTATTGGGTATGATTGCATGTCAACATAAATTACTTAAAATATTTTTTAGTTAAATACTAGGATTTATGGGTCAACTTATTTCACCCTTAGTTGCTATTCTGAATTCATTGCATAACTTATCTACTTTGGAACATTCCCATAGAAAGTGGTTCACTGTTTGACTTCCTCCATTGCACGGGCATGCTGGATTGTCTAGGATTCTAAATCTGTAGTAAAATGATCTCATTTTCCTATGTTCTGAGACCCTAACTGTAAACTATGGTGTTGGGAAAATTTTTAATTTCATTCTATCTCACACCAATGGAAAAAATTCTTATTGTCCCCTTAATCAAATTTATCTATTCTTATTGCCATTTTTCAGTCACCTTCTCCTTCTCTTCTTCTGTTATCCTACACTTAAGAATTTTGTCATAGATTACTGAGAGATGATTTTGTGTTGCCTGTTTGGTGAGTTTGTCTGCTAATATTTGTATGTGTGCGCATGCATGCAGTGCATGTATAGTTAAATTTTCAAATATCTGAAAACAATAATATTGTAAAATTTATCTGCTTATATCCAATGTTCAGAGCTTGGGCTAATGGCATTCAATCTATTATTCTTTCATACTTGTTAAAAAGAATGTTTACTGTCATTAAATTGCTTACAACAGAAATTAAAAGAAATCAAAGAAGACATATATTATACTACCTATTGATTGGGTGCTGAATGATTTTAATGGAATCAGCTATCAATTGAAAATAATCCCTACATGGGGCATCATCACAAGAAATATGCCAAAAGGTGAAACTCATCATTATAGAAGACTTATATATTAATTAAATATTTAGTTCATGAACTATACATTGCAGATTGCAGAGTTCCTCAGTTTTATGATGCCAAAGATAAGTTTTCAATGAATGTACAGTATTTTGGTAGGAATTGATAAGGATTTTGGAGCTCCTTAGAGAATATCCAGCTGACTTGTTTCATGGATTGTTATCAGGGATGAACATGGGTTCTGCATGACGTCAAAAGCAGGAGTCCATGCACTGAAAACAAAGGATACCTAATAGTTTTTGTGTTCAGCATTTATCTGGTTAGAGCATTGAAATGGTTTACTGGAATGCATAGGGGCACTGTGCTTTTGGAATCATGGTATACAAATTGACAATTATTCTCATACAGAAGTTTCATGGGAAAGTGTCAGCAGGCTTGTGACTGCTTTGTGGCAGTGCATTATCCCATTCTTAAAAACTCTGAACTCTTGAATATTGCCAATAATTGTATTAAATATAAGCACACACGATTCTATTAGTGAATAAATCCATGGTGACAGACAAAGAGAGACTAAAAGATTATATACATCAATACTATAAAGCATACTACTTCATTGTAGCAAAGATTATAAGTAACACAGAACCTCACAGTTATTTTACATTTTACACATAACATTTATGGTTTCTCTCTAATTTTTTGGCAGGTTTGCCCTTTCTCTGGAGATGTAATTGCAGTAGCACTAATGAGGATACAAGCAACTGTGAAAACGAAAGGATTAGCAAAAAGCCAAAGGTTTGCCATTCATTAATATTAATATTTAAAAGCAATTATTATTTTAGAGGTGTCATACTCTAAAATTACATAATATATACAGATTCAATAAATATGCAAATATGCCACAGATTAAAGTCATTTATTGATTAATGGTAATGCAAGGAACATACTTAAGAATAACTGATAAAATGGGAAAGAGAATCTTGTAGGAAACACATGCTGGTAGTAATGATGTTTTGTTTAGGTGATGGCTGTCCTTAAATGTAAAAGCTTATAGTCAAAAAGGTAGAGATTAAAACACTATTATTGAATAATGAATACATTTTGTACAAATAGCAATTTAATTCATAAATATATCCACAAGACCCTTCCTAGAGTTTTCTCAGATTTTAAAAATCTTTTTTATGTACTATTTGTTTGCTTTTTGTTTTTTCTTTCTATTATCCTTTATTTTTTCTTCCCTCCTCTTTTAATATTGATTCCTCCATATTTACTTTTGAAAAAAAAATTGCCTTGTTTTCAAGGACAACTTTCTCTTGCTAAATTATTCAGAAAATTCTTATTGCTGCACAAGAGCTTTCTTGCAAAGGGTTAAATAAAATAATGAATTTATAAACCTTTTACCTGGAAGTTAATGTATGTACTATTGCTGTTATCATAAATCAGAAAAGTGGGGCAAAGCAAGCAGTTCATGTTTACACATTATGGTAAGCATTGAAAATATTTTACTTAAAGCAAGTAATATAAATATGTACAGTTATTTTGCATTCACAGTATACTTCACATGTACAGTAAATGCAAAAAGTAATTGTATATTTACTATATAATTGTTCATAAATAATAATAATAATAACTATCAAGCTCTATTCTGGATTTATTGTTTTTGGAATATTGATCCTTTTTTTGTAATTCTTAACTTCTTTGTTGCATTTTTCTCAATTTTTTTCTGAAAACATTTCTTAATGTTGAAAATAAGGCAGAATGCATGCAGTTTGTGGAGATAAGTAAAAGCTATGATAAAGACAAACATGACTATTAAACTCTCAATTCTCCACCATCATTTCAAACAAAAACTAAAAATTAATGTAATTAGAATTGATATTCTGTGCTACTAAATCTTGGAAGTTCTGTTTTTTCTGAGCAACTGGACAAATAAAAAATGCAAACCTGAATGCAGTTATTAATCCTGAAACTCATATATTATTTCTGTCTATCTTACCATTTTATTCCAGCTCCTCCTTAAGAATATTAGTTCCTCTCAATTGTAAAAGGTTAGCTCAGGATGAAAAACGCACATGAATTTATACAAAAAGCACATTAGAATAAGTTAAATTCTTTTTCTTCCATTTAATTGAAAGAAAACTAGTTAAATAAAACATAAAATATCTTTGTGATATTATTTTAATTGTTCTTATTGATTCACAAAATATGGTTTAAATAATGCTTCTTATAAAACATTTTTTCTTTCATTTAATTTAAAGAAAACTAGATTAAAATAATGGTATGAAAATATATCTGTAATTGTATTGATTTATAAAGGATGGTTTAAATAATGCTTCTGGTTTGAAGTTTTATTTCTTAAGCATTATATCAGTTAAATAACCCAATGTTGATTTGGATACTGCATTCATAAGATGTTAATATTTGCTTAAGTTATATATATATAAAATGACTATTTAAGATAAGGTATTGGTGAACATCTTAAATGATTATATTGTTTCTCATTTGAATGTATTTATGCATTATAGTATAATATTCTTCATCATGTTTAGCATGATATCCCAGTTACAGAACCTAGATAATGGATTTGGAGAATGTGTAGCTATAAATTTGTGCAAAAGTTATGTATGAATATGATTGCAAAAGTGTAGCAGTTTCTTAGACTAGTTTTCACATAAAGTGATATCAGAAACTTTTGCCCTGCAAAACAGCTCCTAAGAGAATAACAATAGGCTTTTAAAAATAGTGAGCCGCTGTATTACAAACAGTTATGTTGAGTAATCTTTTTGAGTCGAAATATTTAGAATACTCTTTATGGTTGCACTTGCAGGAAATGTACTCAGGACTTAACTAAAAATGTTAATTGGAACATTCACAGTGAAGCCAATCATATAATTGAAATCATTTTATGATATAGTCGAACTACACACTCTTATGCTTCACTTACTTGTCACTATTGTAGACCGGTTTCGAGAACAGTTGTTCTCATCATCAGTTCAAATCTCCGACTGCTGGATAATTCGTTGTGTTGTGGGTATTCTGCTCTGGAGGAGGTGTGATGAACTTAAAGTTTATATTTTCTTCGCCGGAAGTGTCAAAGTTCATTAAACTGTCTCTGTATTTGTAAATGTATATTTTCTCCCATGTTGCTAATTCTGTAGGTCCTTGCACTGATTTTAATAATTTTGCTTTATTCACTATATCGTGGTTTTCTGTCCAAAAATGAAATGCCACTGCTGATTTCTCAATTTGCTTGTATTTTATGTTCCTGAAATGTTCTTTTAACCTTGTGCCTATGTTTCTCTTTGTTTTTTCTATGTATATTTTTCCACATTCTTCACAACTTATTTTGTAAATGCCTGGTTTTTTCTCCTGTGGAATACTGTCATTAACATTGTCTGTGAGAAGATGTTTAACATTAAACTTGTTAATCGGTGCCAACCTGATATTAAAATCTTTAAGAATTTTCTGAAATTTTGGCTAGTTGACAGATTCAAGATACTACCAAAATTTCATAGCAGAAGCATAAGCAGTTCATTTCAATTAATAGAAAAAATCAAAGACATACAATTGCAACCTTCAGACACATTAATATCTTTTGACGTAGTATCGTTGTTTCCAAGCATACCAAAAGAAAAACTCCTGATTTATTTACATGATTGGCTAAAAACAAGTGGAATTAATGATGCTCACATAAAAGAATACATGAAACTGACCAAAATTTGCATAAACCAATCATATTTTTCTTTCAAGGACAAATTTTATAAACAAGAAACAGGACTCACTATGGGCAGCCCCTTATCTCCATTTTTAGCCAACCTTTTCATGAGCAGATTTGAAACACACATCACTACAGCTTTCCCATACATATTTAAGACATGGTACAGATATGTCGACGACATATTTGCCATTGTTAGCAATAAGCTCATTGAGGATGCCATAAAACTTTTGAATTTACAAGACAAAAATATATCGTTCACATACGAAACAGAAATTGATAACATATTACCATTCTTGGACATAAAAATAATGAAAAATCAAGGAAGTCTAGAATTTGGAATTTACAGAAAAGATACACATGCAGACAATCACATAAAAGCTGACAGTTTTAACCCCACTTCTCACAAACATGCAGTTATCAATAGTTTAATACACAGGCTAGTTAACCTACAAATTAGCAAGGATGAATTCTTTAAAGAATACAAACATATAGAAAAAACAGCAATTAAAAATGGTTTTAAGAAAGAACTAGTATACAAAAAGGTACAGAAATTCAAGAGGCAAAAGCTTATAAAAGAAACCACAACACTTTCAGCAAAGAAAGATAAAAAAATTTTTAAAAAATTTACATATCATCCATGGGCTACAAAAAAATTTCAGAAAATTCTTAAAGATTTTAATATCAGGTTGGCACCGATTAACAAGTTAATGTTAAACATCTTCTCACAGACAATGTTAATGACAGTATTCCACAGGAGAAAAAACCAGGCATTTACAAAATAAGTTGTGAAGAATGTGGAAAAATATACATAGGAAAAACAAAGAGAAACATAGGCACAAGGTTAAAAGAACATTTCAGGAACATAAAATACAAGCAAATTGAGAAATCAGCAGTGGCATTTCATTTTTGGACAGAAAACCACGATATAGTGAATAAAGCAAAATTATTAAAATCAGTGCAAGGACCTACAGAATTAGCAACATGGGAGAAAATATACATTTACAAATACAGAGACAGTTTAATGAACTTTGACACTTCCGGCGAAGAAAATATAAACTTTAAGTTCATCACACCTCCTCCAGAGCAGAATACCCACAACACAACGAATTATCCAGCAGTCGGAGATTTGAACTGATGATGAGAACAACTGTTCTCGAAACCGGTCTACAATAGTGACAAGTAAGTGAAGCATAAGAGTGTGTAGTTCGACTATATCATAAAATGATTTCAATTATACTCAGGACTTGTTTCGTGGAACACTTGTCCACATTCTCAGCTGTTAAACAGTAGTCTAAATATTTTGGCTAAGAAGAGATTATTAAATCACTTCACTGTGTTTAATTCTAAATTGAATTAATATTGAAATCATGTTGAATATTTTAATTGTATACTTCACTTTTTCTTTTTCTTCTAAATTAGAATATGTGTTTCTGCAGGGGAATATTGGCTATAGAAGTCTGTTAATTCTGTGTTTATTGTAAAGATATCCTGTAAGCAGTATGGAACGTCAGCAATACCAGGGCAGCTGCAAATTTGTATGGAATGTAGATACTGGATATTATGCTGTAGTATGGACCCGTGCTCTCCATAAAGTAGCTCCAGACGACACAGTTAGAGACCCTTGGAACCCAGCAAGGGAGCTTGCTAATGAACTTCGTAAAGAACTGAATGATGTTCCTGTGCTTCAGTCCGTTAAAAAAATAACAAATGAACTTGTACTTAAAGGTAATTTATTATTTTTTTCCTCTTAATAAGTTTGTATTTTTGCATGATCACGGAGTATTATTTTGTATATTTTAAAATAATTACCCCAGTTAAATGGTAATGAGACATGCACTTTATCACTTACCAACAATTTGTTATGCAAATACAGGAGTGTCCTTAGATTTTCATCTCAATACAGGAAAACATATATGTATGGTACCTAATAATTTAAAATGTTCATTGACATCATCTTACACTCTGCCACTCTCAAGTTTTTATTATCACCTTTTAAATACTTGAGTTTATGTGAAATGTTGTATTGAAACCAAATATACCTGTTTCACAGTCTACACATGCTAAGTGATGAAAATAATGATTATAATTTCATAATCATCAACAACATAATCTCTAACAGGATCCATTATGATTTATCCTCATTACAGTTGATATTATTCTTGAAATCTGTTAAAATGTAATGAGAAGCCTAAGGAAAGATTGACATAAACAATTTCTTCTACAGTAAATTAAATTGCTGTTTGAAAATTGAAATATTTCTTTTTTTGCTGCATTTAAGAAGAAAGAACATGGGATTATGGAATTTTGTTTTAATAAACCTTAAAGCTTGCTCTGTTTATATTTGTTGGAATCATTTAAAACAAAAATTGAGATAATAACAAATTATTTTTGAGGAAATTACTCAAATTTCACCAATTTTGTTTCACTTACTTGGAACAACTTTCCCACATTGTGTTATGGTGCCAATTTTTTTCTTCTTCTGGTTAGTTCAAAATTGCTATTTCGCTGTCGGCTACATATTCTGTTAAATAGTAATTTTCAACAAACTGGAAGAAAAAAAATAGCATCAAATCACAATGTGGGATATAAAAGAAAATAATAAAAATATGACCATATCATAGGGTACTCAGATCTTTAAAGAAAAAGGCATAATTTATTGTAGGGCTGAAAAAGGACACAAAATCATCATAATGAATGAGACAGATTGTGAAAACAGCTTGTACAATTTATTAGATAGCCAGGATTATGAAAAAATTAAAACAACCCACCCTGAAATACGTTATTTCAGTAAGCAAATTACTAAAAAAGTAACCATTCTAATTGAGGAACAAAAAAAAAAAAAAAGTATACCAGACAAATGTACCATACCCAGAATCTATGGCCAACTGAAAATGCATAAACCTGATAATAAAATGAGACCTATAGTAAATACAATAAATTCACCCACATACAAATGTAGTCAATTACCTTTTAAAAAATGTAATACTTTACTGAAATACAAAACTCAAAGCATAAAAAACTCATCAAAATCAATAGAAAAAATCAAGACATGTAAAACCGAAAAATGTGGATTTACTAGTTTCTTATGATGTGGTCTCTCTGTTTCCTAGCATCCCCAAAGAAAAACTAATAAATATTGTAAGAAATGGCTAACCTCAATAGGCCTACCTGGAAAATAAATAGAATTAATAGAACCAATTAATAGAAACTCACTAAAATTGACATCAATCAAACCTACTTTACATTAAGAGGTAATATCTATGCACAAAAGAAGGGTTTAGCAGTGGGAAATCCACTCTCACTATCCTTGGCAGATATGTATATGAGTTTCTTAGAAACAAGTTTAGTTGAGGCTTTTCTACATATATACAAATGTTAGTACCATTATGTTGATGATGTCTTTCCAATAGTAAATGAAAAATGGAAAGAGGATGCAATTAAACTACTTAACCTACAATACAGTACCATTAAATTCACTATGGAAATTAAAAACAACAAGGCTCTTCCCTTTCTGAATATAAAAATTATAAAATATGACAGCCATAACCCAAAAACATAAACACACCATAATCGATAGCCTCACATTCAGATTAACAAACCTACCAAAAAGCAAGACAAAATAAAAATCAGAGTAGCATAAAATCATAGACATAGCACAAAAAAGGATTACACAATATAACTGGTCAACAAGAAAATAGAAAAATTCAAAAAGCAAAAACAAATAAAAGATATCACCACACTAAAAGGCTAGTAAAGGAGATCATATATAAGAAACTCACTTTCCACCCATGGGCGCACCAAAAATTTCAGAATATTTTTAAAGTGCAAATATCATTTTGGCTGCATTAAACAGATGCATTTTAAAAAGCCTTCTAAAAACTAAACACAAAAGACAAAATTCTACCAGGAAAACAATCAGACATATACCAAAATCGGTTGCAAAGACTGCATAATGAAATACATAGGCAAAACAAAAAGAGACATTAACATACGGTTTAAGGAACACATTAGAAATATAAAATATAAACAAAATGAACCTAAACTCTTAAAAGCTCTTCAAAAACACATAAAATTAACAGTGTGGGAAAATATATTCATCAACAAAAACAAGGAAAATTTAGTTAATTTTGATCTTCGGAACAACAGTAGCCTCATCACTAAGCTAATAAAATCCATAGAGCTACATCTTAATACCATGCTGGGAGGCTGACAGTAAAACCGTGCTGATGATGAAGGCAACAGCATTCAAAACATGTTCAAGTAAGTGAAATAAAATTTCCTTTAAAATAATTTGTTATATTATACTATATTTCACTTTGAAAATTCCCATTATTCAAATCTATATTAAAAATTGGAGAGTTCATATTTTTTAAAATTAGTGAACATTGTCACAAGATGTCATAATACTTGAACTGCTGGTGTTGAATTGTTACAAAATAAAACTTAAGTATGTCTACACCAAGATATTTTATTCTGTCACAGAGATTCCATAATTATATTGATAAACTTTTTCTGTGTTTTTTAAAATTCCATGTAAAATGAAATTTAAATGGTCACTCTAGTCTTGAAAGATTAATTTCTGCATAGCTACAACAAATGCCTTTTGATATGACAATGTTAGCTTAGTGTGTCATAATATATTGCTGCTTACCCAAATTGTTGGGAAAGAACTTCAAATTTCCAAATTTTGCTATCTGGAAGGTGATGTTTTCTAACTCTCAGTAAGTTCTTCAGAATCTTAGTGACTGTAGTGAGGAACTAGGATTTCTAGGGTTCAGACTGTCTGACACCATCATCCAAAAATATAATTCCTTTATAAACAAACTGACAGAAGTTCACCATATTCCATGGTTTGTAGTGGTGAGGTTACTGCAATAAAACTTATTCATTTGCTGTTAGTACTAAAGCCATTCTGTCAGACTTCAAACAAAACCTGATGACTCAGTTTTTGTAAACACATTAATGTTCTCTCCTTCTCCATAGGTGTTAACATGAACAAAAAGATCCATTTTAAGCTGAGAAACCTCCAAGCAGTGAAAAACCCCTTAACAAACAAATCTTAGACTGGATATTTAATGTGTTTAGAAGCTATTGACAGTGAAGCAACTGAAATATTTCAAGTTTAATATTTCCCGAAACTTACCTAGCAGTCAGTCAACAGTTGAAGATCGGAACAACAGTTCCAAAGCAAGTCCTAATTACAATAAATCTTAGACTTTTTATTGTTGTCATAAACTATATAATTTACAGAAACAATAAAATTTTACCTCCATATATTTTAGCAAATGTAACACAATAAAAATATGTAGTTGTCCATCGTATACATGAAATAAAATCTTATTTGGGCAATTGTCCCTTCTTTCCCACGACCTTCACTTACACATTTACCTATGTATATACATTATTTTTCAATTAAAGAAGTCTCCTGTAACTGAGGTTGACATTCAGTCAGACTTCCAGATTTGTTTCATTGGCTGTCAGCCCAAACATCTTTCTGCCAAAGTTGCCAACTGACAAATAATGCTGGGCCCTGTATACAAAAGTGTAGTCTAATACTTACAAGTCTATGGACTTGTAACTTGTAGTTATTAGTGAAATTCTGTTCCACAAAGATTTCTGATGTGCTTGTACTTTACAATTCCATACTTATATTTGTACAAGTGATTTTTCATTGTTCTGTTCTACAGAAGTACTAGTATTAGTCAGGTACTGGTAATTTGTATAATTTCTCTACAAGTGTAGGAATATTGGTAACTTCATATACTAGCACAAACTTTATCTTTTTAATGATTTTTGGAGTCGGATGACCCAAATGTGCCAAGTATTAGTGAAAATGATGATATTGATGAGTGGGAATATGTATAAAGAAAGAATAAATAAGTGTTTGTGTATATTGATAAAGTTAGGGTAAGTATAATTAAAGTGTGGCATATGACTGATGTTGGTATTTCCTGTTTTAAATGCAAATGCAAATTTCAGACCAGCATCTTAGTTAATGTATTTTTAAGGTTCTTGCTATATGCCAAGATAATTTCTTTTCATTCTTCATTTTCTTTTAAAATAATCTCTTTTGACAGTTTTCTCATTTTATTGCTTATAATGAGAACATAATTGTCAAGCAATATAAACAAATAAATAAATATAAATCATCAAATGGAGTAATAAAATAAATGATTGAGAGCAATCGATAAGCTGGATTCTTCCGCCATCTCTTGACTACTGAAATTAATGCTCCTCCTAAATGTACCACAGGGAACCGTTGTCTCAAAATGGATTATTACACTTGAATATCAATAAATACATAATAAAATATTTAAATTTTCATTAAATCTGAGAAAAATACACGACCCATTTAGCAGGAACGATAATCCACATTGTACATAAAAATCCCTAAGAAGTGGACATCTAATTCAAGAAACGGCACCATATGGCTAACAACTGTTCCTCCATCTTAACTGTTATATGACATCCTTTGTAACTTTTTTCTAATACTTTACAGATGTTGCACTTCTTTTGTGGAACATAAAGTTACAAGACCATACTTTACTTTACAAGGACCTGTACTAATACATTTGTATGTATTAGACCATACTTTTGTGTAGAACAGGTATATCAGTTCTTGTAGAGTTCTTAATTACTATTTTGATTTGCTCTGCTGGATAAGGGTTGAAGTAATGGTAAAGAAAAATATATTATGAAATCACTCAAATTTCACTAATTTTGTTCCAATCACTTGAACATGTTTCGAAGGCTAGATTAGTTTTTTAAGAGAATATTGCTAATTTTAAAGTAATATTATTTGGTCTAATTCTCAAAGAAACTAGAATTTCTTCATTTTTCTGTGGACATCCAAAAATGTTTATCAAGTTGAACCTAAAAGAAGGTTATGTCTGACTCTTCTGGTGATTGTTTTATTAGAAAATATATTTCTTCAATAAAAACTTAGCAAAACAGTTCCTCCAAATTAGAAAATGTTTTAAACAAATCTACTCTCACTGAAAATCTTGAATAAATGCACAAGCAATCTTTAAATGCAATGTAAAGTGTAAAATTAATAACACAAAATCCCTTTTAAAAAAATTGTAACATATGTCCTTAATCATATATTATTTTACCCAGAATTTTCTTTGGTACTCATATACTGTCTCATTCTACAGACATGGCTGCCACATTCCAATCTTTTCATTTTAATTGAAATGATTATATCACATTATTGTAATGTTCATATAGTTCATAATTGTGCTGTATTCTGCTTTTATATTGGTTCAAATACACCAAGTATTTCCTAAACTTTGGTATTCATTAAACTCCACTTACTTACATAAAGTAAGTTTTTAACAATACATTTTAGGAATATTCGGTTTAAGCAGGTGGGCAAATCAGCAGTAGCAGCTCACTTTTGCACCTAAAAATCATGAAATAAAACCGGGAATTAAATTGCTGAAACAACATCTTCACAACCCATTGGAGTTATCCACTTGTGAAAAATTTTCATATTAAGAAATAGAGAAAACCTAATGAATTGCGAGTATCCTCCTATGGATGAACTCAGCAACTTCCTACTTCAAACAACAGAGGCCACCACAGGAACATCTGGTTGCCTAACCAAAAAAGAAAGAAAAATGTAAATAGGTAATTTACATTGAAAGGTGAACAAATTGCATTTATATTTCTTAGTATTCTCCCTCTTAATCCACTCTCACTGCATTGGTTTTTTCTCATTCATGACATTTGTAGATTGTGTGAATTGAATACTACTGGTGTAAGTTTGTAGGGATGAATGAAATTAATTAATAAGCTGAAAATCCTTGCACCTTAAAGCTATCTGGCATTCATCTTCTCAGGATAAGGGGGGGGGGGAAGCCTTACCCAGACAGGTGACCTGACTGGAATGCCAACCCAGGACTCCAGATTAGTAGTTGCAAATTCTATCACTAGACCATGGAGGCAGTCAAAATATTTATATTTGTAAAAGTATGAGGTTTCCAGTAATGACGGTTCAGTGAACAACTGAAGATGGGAGAGATTCTTCCAAAACTTGTCTTACTTTTATGCAAGTAAGTGGAGTTTAGTGTAAAAATTTTGACTGCCTCCGTGGTCTAGTGATAGAATTTGCAACTACTAATGTGGAGTCCTGGGTTGGCATTCCAGTCAGGTCAGCTGTCTGGGTAAGGCTATTTTTTTTTCTCCCCCTTACCCTGAGAAGATGAATGCCAGATAGCTTAAAGGCGCAAGGATTTCCAGCTTATTAATTCATCCCTACAAACTTACACCAGTAGTATTCAATCCACACAATCTGTAGATGTCATGATTGCGAAAAAACCAATGCAGTGAGAGTGGATTAAGAGGGTGAATACTAAGAAATATAAATGCAATTTGTTCAGCTTTCAATGTAAATTACCTATTTACATTTTTGTTTCTTTTTTCATTTTTTCTTCCAATATTGTGTTTGCAAGATAACATAGAGTTAAAGAGAGTTGTATGATTGATATTCTAGTTCATTCATTCATTGTTAAAAAAGAATTTCCCTTAGATGCACTACCACTTTGCTGTTATTTCCTCAATCTAATGAGAAGGAATTTAACTTATTTGATACAAAAATACATTATGTTACAGTATTTACATTGCAATTGGAAGTTTTCTAGGTCCCAGGCACTAATAATTTTATAACTCCAGATAACCAGGACTATAGAATTAAAATTAAAAGAAAAATATTACCTAACCTAATGAATGACTACTGACCATAAATTGGTAAAATCAAACGAACTAATTAATTTGCCAAAACTGTATATATTATATTACAGTTGAAACTGAACTACAGCTAAAGAGCAATGGCACCTCACTCTGTACTCTTTCTGTCTTTATTTACTAATCATTTCCATTTATTTTCATCTTAAGTCTGTAATCTTCCACTTTTTTAGTGAAACATCAGCTTATGCTTGTAATCTCAGAAAATCAAATTTTCATTGAGAGAGAGCAAGTTCCACTTTTTCCAGATGAATTTGTTTAGGTCCATCTCCTTTGGGCTGAACTGATAGAAGTATGTTCTCCCTGTTCATATAGGTCCATTATCTATGCCTAACTTTTGGACATGTCTTCTTATGAACTCCTAGTTCAGTTTAAGGCAACAGCTCAAAGACAACTATGCACAGACAGAATAGTTTCAAATCATGCTCAGCTACTCAGAAGCTTTTATCAAGTTTTTCCATAACTTAGAAAAGAAATAATAAGAGATGCCTCTCACTTCTGAGCCCCAAGTTCATTTAGCATAAAAGAGAGACTGAATGGTTTCTTATAATTAGCAAACCTCTGTTCTGAAAATCTCAGACTAATAATTTTTGAGAATGCAGAAAGATACAAATTTTTAGATCATTGAGATTTCTAGGGCACAATTGGAAAAGGCTTTCTTGCTCATCATTCCATCATAGTAACTTCCGTTAGGCTTGTGGCACGTGCAGTCATACATAATACATTTTATCAAAATAAGTTGTAAAATAATTATTAACTGCAGTGTTTTATTTACATTTTATCTTTTGTCTCCAATAGGTATTTCTCTGTCACGAATCACGGACATGCAGAACTTAATTGAGCTAACCCTGTAGGCCGAAATAGGTGAGAAACTTCATTCTTGTAAAACATCAGCCCTATGCAGTAAGAGAAAGAAACAAATGTGAACAGCTCACCCCAGCAACATTCTAATCGAAAGTGAGATATATAAGAAATTATTGACCAACAATAAATTTTAACTATAAAATTTTTCTGCTTAAAAACCATTGACAACATCTTTTATGGTTAATTAACAAATGAGGTAAAAGAGTTTGAACTATAATAACTGTAATGTTCTTTTGTTTTTGTAAACAGAATAAGTATTTTTGATGATAGTGTTGCCAGGCTGAGATGTTCAATTATTAACCAGCATGTGTAATTCTGGTTCAAGTAATAATAACTGTAATGTTCTTTTGTTTTTGTAAACAGAGTATCTTTGATGATAGTGTTCAGTGCTGAGCTGTTCAATTATTAACCAGTATGTGTAATTGTGGTTCAAGTAATGTCTTTTATATTGAATGAACAAAGTTCAGTCTTACTGCAGCATTAATTTACTCGGTAAGTGGCCTGGCACTTTACAGTAACTAGACAGCAGAATTAGCAGTCAATCAGCACTATATTCTGTCATGCAGTTTGCTTTGAGATTTTTTTTTCCATTCAAGCATATTCAGACAATATTAGCCAGTTACCATTCAGAAGTTTTTGATTGCCTATTGAAAATTGCAAAATTGTTAATAACGTCATTTAATGTTGCCCTCCAATATCAAAAGAATAAACTAAAGAAACAAATATGTATTGCTCTGCAGTATTTTAGGGTTCACTGACATAAGAAACACATACGTGTTTTCTATCCATTTGACAATTATGATTTGAACATTTTAAATTTCCCTGTATTTGAACAGACTCCCTTTCAACATTTTTAGTGTAGATTTAAGGAATATTTTGTTTACAGTGTACTTTGAGTACAAATGGAATATTTTAATCAGTTGTAGCATGCTTGTCATGTTTCATGAGCCTTACAGTCAATACAGTAGGAAATTGCAAATACAAACATGCCATCATTGTGGAATTGCATGATGGTTGGGTGCTCTATTAGAAAAATCATCAAAAACTGGTTTGGCTGAATCTGCAGTGACATATATTCTGTGCTAACTGTTCAATAATACCTGTGTGTGCAAATTCAAATTGTTCTTGGTATGGACAATCTCAAGAGAAATCCTGCAGGAAAGATTGTTTTATTCATGTTTTGGAGAAACCATATTGCATCATGAAGAAATTTAATACTTTCTGTCTGTAGTCTAAATTAATATAACTTGCTGCTAAAAGCAATTGCTATACAATCACAACAAAGTACAAATATTATAAAGTGATTCAAAAATGTAAAAAACTGGATTTCTGAACAAACAAGGTTTTGTTTATGGTTGAGTTGCATTTTGGATTGTTTGGAAGGTTTGTAGGACCTTAATCAGCTTTGGAGATTGCATGTAGAATTATAATTCTAACTTATTCTATTCATATTCTGTTTTCTAAAAATTTAAATATGCTTTTATGTTTTATATACCAACAAATAACATAATGAAATTCTATAGGACATAAATTGACTTTATATTGATGTTATTTCCTAAATGACATATTTTCAGTGTTTAGTTCCTAAAATGACATATTTTCAGTGTTAAAATGTAAAAATGATCTAATTCATTGTATTGGATCTAGGCATATGTTCCTTTTTATTTTAATACCTCATTGTAGGCACCATGTCATTTGAAGTTATTAGAAGGAAAACCCATAATATGGTGCAAAAGTTCATGTTATCCTAATGATAACAAAAACATACAGCAAATTCTAGCAAGAAATAACATGATTGTCATATGTTAAACAATTATATTAACAGAAAAATAACCATTTTTCTTGCCATCCTAGATGTCAGCAGTTTGATTTGTTATTGATCAGTAATAGCGCAAACTTTAGTTTACTGAATAAGAGAGATAAGGCCTAAATGTAAATCCTCAAAAAGTGCTCTTCTGTGAGAATGGATTGGGTGCATAAAGAACTTCTTTTCTTATATATTGCCAACCATATTAGAAACAAGTGAAGTTCATTTTTTGTATACAAGCAAATATTTTACAAATAAATAAAGTGATTTTTTTCCTTATTCATATGCAAATATGAACCTGTATAATTTAACTATTATGCTGCTGCTGACTGAACTGGCCAGCTACTTGCAATTGGCTGGAAGTAACCAGAGGCCTCCTCACTTGTACAGAAGTAAAATGCTGTGCCTTATAAGGAAAAAAATGTACCACTTTGAAAATTAACTTCTATAAATTCAAGAATAGCAAAAATATCACAAAGTTTTCTGGATAAGGAGTGCATATTGTACAGAATTGGTTAAAAGTAATATAAAAATTTAGTAACATTAAAGTATCCTCATTTTTTCAATTGATATTAAATATTTTTTAAAGAAAAATATGTTAATTATCAATTTTAAAATGAAAATACACAATAAACTTAAATGCTCATAATGATAGGGTGTTCATT
Source organism: Metallyticus violacea (assembly GCA_030762175.1). Taxonomy (NCBI): domain Eukaryota; kingdom Metazoa; phylum Arthropoda; class Insecta; order Mantodea; family Metallyticidae; genus Metallyticus; species Metallyticus violacea. The sequence continues at coordinate 57,100,079 of CM060844.1, forward strand.
TATGAATAAAATGGCATTAAACTAGTTATGCAAACTGGCCTGTTGCAACTATACATTTTAAAAAATTAAACAAGGAAAGAGTAGTGAACTAGTTAAAGGTACTCATCAACACAAGCAGCAATGAAGACTTATCATCAGATGAAATATTATATTTATATTACTCAATGTCTCAAAACACTTTTAATACACTCAGATTTACTTAAATATGTGTTCATTAACATTCAGTACAACACTAATACTTTGTCTAGTACTGATAATATAATACAAATAAGAAAAAAACACAAAACTGAAACAATATCTGGGCCTAACAAAAAAAAAAAAAAAAAAAAAAAAAAAAAAAAAAAAAGATTTTAACTGCACTCTCCTCCTGTTATATATATTTGCCTTAAAATTGATATTTTTTTTAAATTTGTGTGTGCTGCATGATTACACTGCACGTGACATCTTTGTTGTGAGGAGTGACAAATTATGCATTCTCTTTGTAATTTTCTTGGCAGAATTTTCACACCACACACAGGTATATGTACATTGCTGTTATTTGAGTTACTCTTATCTGTACTCTTCAGAAACCAATCTGCACTCAAGGATTCAACAATAGAACAGTAGAATTGGAACTGATTCATTTTCTTTCCATTACAGTTTTCTTGATATAATAGATATGAATTTGGTACTATTCTTGGAATAATGTTAAATATAACTTCCTTCCAATATTTGATATTTCTGTGTTCATCTTAATAAAAATGCACCCTCATATCATTAGCTTCAATTCCCCCCATATAATTGTAATTAATATTACATCAGGCTTCTTATTAGTTTATTTCTGTTTCTGAAGGTTGGAATTACATCTGATTCTTTCACAGATCAAGTAGTTGTAAGCCTGGTAGTCTCTAAATTAGCTAAAAGACTGTGCCAAAAGCACTCAAATGTTTATCATGTCTTAGGATTATACAGGGTAACCCAATAAAATGTAACCAAATACTTTAATATTAACATTTTGTACATAACAGTTACCTATCATACAACTATGTATTCAACATGTTTTGCACTATTGTCATTTTAGTGACTGCCCTGTTACATCGAGTAGAACTGTTATGATGTTTTCACAAAATTTGTCTAGACTTTCATGACAGGTTATGAAACACTGTTCTTTCAATAACACAATGACAAACCAGGACTTTATGAAGGATATGAAGATCTGATTGTCTAGAAATCAGCAGACTAGGAAACAGCTGTTGAGATAGGTGCCCATTCCCATCAACAGATGGGAGGCACACCATCTTGTTAAAACACTTGCTTGTACACACAAAAGTTAATAATCTCCTGAAAATATTCAGTATCTTTCTCCTGGTACACTTCTGATGCGATGTTCATTCTGTTTCTATGCACATTTTCAATAGAAGTAGTATGGACTGATAATGTCATTAGAAGACAACAATGGCCCATGTTACCACTTTCTCCAAATGTAATGTTCTCTGTGCATATTCATCCAGTTTTTTCCAAGACAAAAAAACGAATATTTTGTTTATTGATAGAGCCACTTAATAGTAGACCTCCACTACTAACAGGATCTTGATATACATAGAACACAACACATGCAAAATAATGAACTTGTGCTATGAAATCTGACTCTTCAGCGCATGGAATACAGTGTATAAAATTTTCTTTAGGATGAATTATCTTTGGTTACTGTTTTTTCGGGCTACCCTGTACCTCTTTCATAAAGGTAACCTTCAAAGTTTCTAGGATATTAGAGTCATATGTTGGAAGTTAACAGTTGTGACTAGAGAAGACATATTTCAATGATAAGAGTATCAGAATGATAAGCTGAATATTCATCACTTGAATCCCAATTATGATTTTAAATGGTTTCTAACGGATTTACTTACACAGAGATCAATATCCAGATATGGGTAGCAAAGCCTTTATTATTATATCTCCCTCTCCTGTTTAGGTAGTTTTAGAGTTTGATAGGCTGATTCATGCAGAAAATGTGAAAAGTTTTAAGGGCAAGCTTGCTGTGCTAATTTTAATTATGATAATAATTGGTGACTACAATTGGTCCGAAGTGTAATATGCTATTGTTATTGCCAGAGCTCGGACATTCAGGCATTTATTTTGGTTAAAATAAACAGGCAAAAAGACATTTAAAATACTGAAAATTGGCAGTAATATAATTAAAAAAGGCATTTATTGAAAGTGAAAACAGAGAGTAATACCCCTAATTATTAATGAAAATAGGTATTTTTTATATGAATTTATTTCCAATTAATAATATAACAAGTTTACTCTTTTATAACAACAGTACTCTTTTACAATTGCTCAATCATGCAAATACAAACTGTAAGGGATCTAACATTAGAAAACTAGCCCCATACCTTCCCCTACACATTCCATCCTCCTTTTAGTATCCAACAGTTTTACTCTCAAGCTCGTTTCACGTATTTTATATCCATAACCATTTTTGTCTTATCTTGCCTATATATTTTCCTAGTTCCTTAATATTTTCATCTGACTTTAAATTTAAAATTCTTCTACCTCTTATTTCATCTGGTAGATTTTCCCATTTTCTAGTGTACAATGCTATCTGGTTCTTTACACATAGGACATTTCCCCTTAGTGTGTCCATTTTTTAATCCACTTAAATATTTTACTCCTGTTCTAAACCATGCCAACCCTTCCCTTCCTACCTTATCACAAATTTCAACATACCTTTCTCTTCCCCACACATTTTTTAGTGTACTATATAATCTCAGAGATTTCTTGGTGTTAAGATTTGCCCATATTTCCTGTTTTTCTATATCCTCAATACTTATTGTTATCTCAATAGGTATTTAAGGTTCCAATTTCTTTATCATATAATTGAAGTACTTAAGCTTACTTTTCTTGGTTACAAGCAAAAACAAGATGTTTTTTCCAGGTATCAACTGTCATAGTCAAGCCTCTTGTCAGAGAGAACATTTTTCATTCTGGAAAAAGAATGTTCTACTTCTACTGAAGTAATTGGAGCATATTTAAAACAAGCTATTTTGGAGGGGCTCACACCAGTTACAACAGAATATCCACTTTCAGGAAATCATGGAAATGTTGATCAAGACAAAGTAAAGTAGTTTTGAACAGTCCTGGTGAACCAGGAAAAGATGTGCAGTGGTTTCTGGTCAAGTTCATTTTCTGTTTATGCATTTATAGGGGAATCAGGTTAGTTTCTGTCTTACTTGCATATTGAATTCATTGTAGGGATGGTTTATTGCTCAGCTGTACCACTCATCTTTCTTGCTTGCAATTATTTGTTATATTTATGCAGTTGAGAAGTTACTTCCATGTTATATTTATGCAATTGAGAAGTTACTTCCATCATAAATTTCCTAGAATTGTCTCTGTTGCTCAGATCAATACAAGGCCATTTTCCAGGACTATTCAAAACTACAGTACTTCCTTCAATCTCTCTATTTCCTGGTTTTCATATGCCCAAGGTAACTGTGCACTCCTTTCCGTAATGAAGGTTCTGCTATTTAAAGAGTTCAACTATATGAGTTCAGGAGAAAGCTTTTGACTGCTTGAAAAGAAATAAATGTACAATAAGGTTGTGAATAGATATTTTTGTGAGATAAACTTGTCATTTAATTTCTATAACTTTTTCATTTTGATATATTGAAATTCTTAATGTCCTTTTTAAAATGCATAAATAATAGCAGAAAAAATCCATAATAATCTAAAACAGGCAACCGAAGCCAAAAAAGGCAAAATAAAAACTGGCCCTACCAACCCCAAATTACGGAAACATGTTCATTTCTATCAGGCTTAAATATATCCAACCAGATAGAAAAGGCATTTTGTCTAACTTCCAGGCTCTGGTTACTACATTATTGTGCTTTTAGTGTATCTAAAATATAACTATTTGTTTAAAAAAAACAAGATTTCCTGTTTTCTTTTCAAATATAAATGAAATGTTTTGGATAATTGTGGACAGATGGTTGTTTCCTGATGGCTGTTATGATCTCGGGACCTCTTCCATCTATCCGTTGGTAAACTGCTGGATGCACCCAGAGGGCAGAGTTTATTGCTCCCAGGACGATGGAATCAATCAATAGAAAAGCTAAAAAAACTGAACCATTTGTGATTCTGAGTGATGGATGATGCGTTTAGAAGACGACCTTCCAGAGAAGAAGACTTCAATCAATCAAATTTAAAGCCACATCAGAACTAGTATTTTACAAGAGTTTCAAATATTACTTCTGGTTTCTGCTCAGAATTCAAAATTTGATGATTTTGCTCCATTCTCATATTTACCAAATGCATATAGTTTTCCTTCTTTTTTATTAACTTAGAAGTAAAACATTTTTATAAAGCTGTGATCATTATTTGTCACTTATAAGGTGCATTTTATATTGTAAGGTTAAATGTCTTGTGTGTAGTTCAATGAATCATGAAGATGAATGCAGATATAATGTTTTATTTTTACCTGACAACTAAGAGAGGTGAGAGAGCACTAATTTTCTTCCCTGCAGTAAGTAGACACCTGCGTTTAAAATACATGCCATAAATATTGGTAAGGTTAGGTTAGATGTTAAAACGCTTGCATTTGTGTTGCAGATTTTTTTTTTTTTTTGTGCATAATAATGCATTCTTATGAGTGATAGTGCTGATAGACAATGTGGAATGAAAAGACGAATGTCATGAAATAGCCAAGTGTATTTCTAATGATATTTGATGAGGAATATTTAGAAGTTGATGTGCAATATGAAAACACATTCTTCATTAAAAGCATTTGAAAATAGGACACAAATAAATTACATGTAAGTGAAGAGAAAAATAATAAATGCCAACTTCAGTATTCAATGACATTGATGTTCATAAAGTAATTATGGATTCAGTCATTTTATTTGTTCATGTATCCCAAACTGTTTGCTGCATTGTAATTGCAATATTTTCATCAAATGGGATTTTAAAACAAATTTTTTTCTAAGTGGTATGATAGTATTATTTGAAAACTGTATGGCCGCTGTTTTTCTTATAAATATAAGGATATTTTATAAAGTCCTTGTGATTATATATAAATGAAAATGCTCATAATATTAAATTAATTTCTTGGTGAGCAAAAAGTATTTCAGAACTAAATTCATCAAATTATTGTGAAATTATTTGTGGGTTTTTTTATATTCATAGAGTGGTTTTTAAGGTTAAATTGTTTTTTTAAAGAACTGTAATAAGCTGACAAATGCACTGGTAAATTTGGAGCAAAATTTGGAGCAACGCTCTGCTCCTGTTGATCTTATGCAAGTAGTATAACTATGTTAAACTGTCAGGCCAAGTCTTGTATTACCTATGGATCAAATACTGTTTAATGGCAATATTTGTGAATCTTTGGTGACTGTTTTAAGTACCAACTTTCTGGTCCAGAAAAGAAAAGCCTATGAGAAATAGTGATGATTTTCATTAGATGCACAAATTGAATAAATGAATGCTGTTAAGTATCGCATAATATATTTATGAAAATAAAAACACCAAAGAATACCACACATCAATTAATATTACAGTTTATCACAAAAGTCATAACACAGGATAAATGAGTGAATAATGCAGAAAGATGAAGAAACTGGCCTTTCAGTCTGATATCTGTACCGTTCAAATATTCAGAGAGGGTTAGAATTTGATTGAATACTAAGGCTATTTTCAGGCCATATCAACAATTAGGAACTGAGTGCTGTGAAAGCTGCACTTGAACAATTGAATGTTGCTTAGAAATTCCTCTTTTTCCTCATTCCAAAGTTGCTATTCCAGAATATCTTAATATGCAAACTCTTTAATGTTATCCAATGTTCTTTGTTCATTTATTCACAGGCGGCTATCTAAAGCAAATAAAAGCATGGAAAACCTTAATGAAGAGTGAAATTTGACACAAGAAAACAGATTAATTTATTTCTTATCTTTTTATCAAAAATTAATGAGAATACATTACGTTATATATTATAGAACTTGCTGCATGTACATAGTACAAAAGAAAATTCTTCCAGTTCAGCTTTTGTTGGATAGGTAATAAAAGATTCTCAAGAAAGATGATATTACAGCTTATAGTAGCTTAGTGCTTTTCTTAGTTTGTAAAACTTGACTTGTGATGAGAATTTTGTCACATTACAGTATTAGGCTATCAATAATAATAATTACACTTTTTATACTTTTTAAATAAAAGCTTTAAAATATTGGTATTGGTGTTTTTGAAATGCATTTGGTACCATTATTGAGTGAAAGAGATAGCATATAGCATGAAATACGAATCTGCTTCCTTTAAAAGTGAAAATTTGCACACTAAGCATTAAAGTTTTAACTCATAGTTGGGTATCGCAAAGCTTTTTTTTTTTAAATTCTGTACTATCAGAATTGGAAGTTTTTCTGGAATTAATATTTAATATTTTGGTTATGTTTTTGCAGTAGTAGTTCTCATATGAAGTATATTACAGACTTAATAGCTCATTACTGAAGCCTGTTGATTTTGTTGTATGCTGCATCTGTATTTATTGTTTACTTTAATATCTTGCAATTCATGCAGCCCTCTTTGTCTGTTTGTGCACTTAATGGCTGAACTTAAAATTGTTTTCTTAAGCCTTTTTTTTGAATCTGGAGATTTTCTTCAATTTTGTTTTGGCTGATCTGAAATGGTATGGTAGTCTGCTCGGATAATAAGATATTATTTGTTTCAATTAATTATTTATTCATAAACATTTAAAATTCCACCAATTGAACAAATGAAATGAGCATAAAATTAATTTCAGCATTCAGCATTACAGAAAAAAATCTTATACAGATATATCTCAATTTGGAATCTAATCCAGCCTGGAAATTTACAAGCAAGTTTGGCTGGTTGGCTGCTAGTATCTATTGGAGATGCTGATATTTATTATTTTTCCTTAGCTTTACAAGTATATATGGTAATATCTGAGTTATAGTGATGGGCGATGGTGATAATGTCTAATACAAACTTGTTTAACTAAGAAACCAGGATGCTAAGTACCTCTGCATTAGGGAAATATTGCAAACTTGTTTAACTAAGAAACCAGGATGCTAAGTACCTCTGCATTTGGGAAATATTGCATAGCACACATTTACTACTTCCATGCTTATCAGTAAACTGCATTGTGCTAGAGGATGATGACAGATTAGATATTGGTGTAATAAGTGGCACAGGAAACCGGGGCACATAATAATTGTGGAACTTAAATTACATGTATTTAATATAATAAAGTACATTTATTTCCTGCTGTTTATTGCATAAAGAAGAAACATTATTTTGCCAACATAAATCAAGTTTTTTTAACTCTTACTAGCTACAGGACTTTGTCAACTTATCCTTTGGCATGCAGTTTTCTTGAAAATGCACAGACATGTGAACAGTGATATAGAATATACTAAAATTTGAGTTTCATTGTACCCTTCTGACAGCAATTATATCAGTGGCACAATTTTGATGGTCAGCTCTGGACTAATTCTTATTGTTTATTGTTGATACTTATAGTAGGGGGAAGCAAACTCAATGAGAAAGAAATTAAAAAATTCCAATATTTTTTAGAGGTTTTAAGGCTAAGAAAGAAAGAACAATGAACAAACAGGAACAAATGATTGTTTACACATTTTTTTTTGTAAAAATTAAAATTTTATGCACTTTTAGGCAATTAAAAAACACAGTAGGCTTTAACCATTGTTTAAGGGCATTTCTAGACACTACAACATTCTTTGAATAGCCTTAAATTTTCATGAATTTGTGTTATTTTCCACAATGTTTTAAAGGAACAAAATATGTTTATGCCTAAAAACCTGATGTCGAGTAATAAGTTACTGTAATCTGCTAATGTACTTACAGAACACTAAATAATAAATGGACAACTGGCCACCATAACTGCTGAGAATATACTGTGGAATCACCAGAGGTTGCTTGCAACCTAAGGAACTACTACTGCTACTAAAACAATATAAATTAGGTTGTGTATTTAAATTGCAATTTTTTTTAATTATAATCATACATTAATAAGATAAAGTTATGCATTGTATTTAACATGTGTGATTAATAAACAGTGGAACTCAGATAATTTGAAAGTTTATTAAAAAAATGTTAATTCTTTTACTTATCTCGGCCCCTTAAATTTTGTATTAAAATTTTAAAAAAAAAAAAACCACACGTAATTCAAATTTCATCCTTTTTAATTCAAAGCTTTGTTCAGAAATATCAGTTGAAAATTTGATTAATTGCGGAAATGTAAGATGTTAAATTTGTGGGAAAAGTTGCTTTCATTTGCGAAATTGAAAAGGGTTTGAAGATAAAATTGGAGATTGCAAAAGTGTACAGGATACCACTGAACACTTTGTCAACTTATTGAAGAATAAGAAATCATATTAAGCAGTGCTTCAAGTGAAAATGGAAAGAATCAAAAAAGATTGAGACAACTGGAAATACCTAATGTTGACAGGTGCATCTTAAAGTGGTTTAGGCAAGCACGGGACAAAAACATTCATTTTAAGTGGTTCCCTTGTTTGTGTAAAAACTGAAGAATTTTCTGCAAATTTAGATTAAAGTGAGCTCAAGGCTACCACTAGTTGATTAGATGGCTTAAAAATGATATATCTTTTATGTGTGTGTGGTGACAGTGCAATTATGAATCAAGATTCAGCAAATTCTTGGAAAGAGGACATTTTGGAAATGATTGAAGAAATACTGGCTAGAGATATTTTCAACGTTGACAAAACAAGTTTTTTCTTTAAATGTACACCAGACAAAACTTTAGCTTTCAAGAGAGAATGTTGCAGTGGGAAAAGAACATTAAAGAAAAAAACCACATTACTGGTAGGAGATCGGAGTGAAAAACTATCTTTACTCATGGCAGGAAAATCTGCAAACCCAAAATGTTTTAAACATTTCAAATAAAAACCAGTAGAGTATAGAGCAAATAAAGTTTGAATGACCGCCAATATTTTCTTAAGATTGGTAGTTTAAACTATGCAAAGCATACCAGAAAAAAAAAATTATAAAAATTCTCCTGTTTATTGATAATTGCACTACCTATAACTATCCCTCTTATGAACGATGAAAAGATTATCTTTTTTCCCTCTGAACATGACTTCAGTTTTACAGCTGATAGGCCAGTGTATCATTAAAAATCCCAAACATTTTTACAAATGTCTTGTACAAAACCTTTTTTCAGGCTTTTCCATGGTAAAAGATAGGTGTTTTTGATGCAGCATGAATGTATCACACTGTGTGATCTCAAGTGTTTGACAATATAGGCAGGGTTTATGAAGAAAAATGAGCAAGAGGGCCCTTAGATGAAAATGTTTCTCCACCAGAGGTCTGGGACAATATTAAGGGCATTACATTTTGTGAATACATTGCCTTGGATGAAAATGTGTCAGTGTGTGGGGAGGTTTCAGATCAAGATAGCAGATGTTATGAGCAAAAAAGATGGTGATTTATCTGATGAAGAGGAGGAACAACTTGAAACTGAAGAGATGCCAATTCCCTCATCATTGGAAGCATTTCATCATCTGCATGAATTTTGTTGGTACATTGAGGGAGAAACCAATGCAAGTGAAGATATTTTTCAGTCATTAAACTTGCTTGAAGAGGTTGCAAAAAATCTTATCAGACTAAATTCTGTAAAACAATCAGATATTTCAGGATTTTTTGCAGAATTGTAATTCATTTATTGTATGGGGTAAAATGTGCAATCCTGAATATTCTCAATACTATTTTCCTTAAAATAAATACTGTAAAGTTTTGTTCAAACACACAGTTTTTTATTCTTAATTATGATTTAATGTTGATAAAATACCCATTTTTTATATAACTTTTGTAATTAAAATTTTTGGATATTTTTAATTTTTTCAGCTTTGAATTATTCAAGTTCCACTCTAATTGCATTCTTTACATTATAAAAAAATGTATTATGTCCCTCATCTTTTTTTATTATAAATCCATCTCAAGTGACTGACATGATCAGGTAGCATTCTCATGTAAGGTCTTTAGATGGAGCCTTATCTTAAACTCCTAAATTGATTGCAGATGCTTAAAGATTTGCTCATTGTATTATCCTAGCAAAAGTTTTATTCTAGGTAAATTTCAGTTCATTTTTACATAGTGTATGGTCATCAAACATTTCACTGTAAATGAAGTATAGATATAATCATGTGCCACATCCAAACAGGAAAAATATATTCCTTCAATTCTTTTGAGCAGTGTGTTAAGAACAGGTTTAAAGTTTTGGAGGAAAAATTTTAGAAATTGTCTTATTCTTAAGACACAAAAATTCACTTTTGTCAACTTTAGAGAGGAGTATAATGCAGCCAAGGATATGATTGATTGTTAAGAGGTGCATGTATATATAAGAATAAACATGGCTGAGGCTGTGCAGTCGTAAAGTTTATATGAATATGTATATTATCAGTTCTATCTTGCAGCTATTTTTCATTCATTCTCCTGTTATCCATAAATATTTTTTCATTATATTTGATTTATATTTTGGTCCTTTCATTACGCTTTACTTTTATCGTTTTATGGGTCAGGTTTTAAGCTTTGGCATTTTATCTTCATATTGACTCTTATTCACATCTGCTAGCAAATACCAGTGGATGAGTGTTTAAAAGTCAGCATTGTCTCTGTGTATGTATAAAATTTAATTTTTAATGCAAATTTGTATTCATAAGTTGGCATCTATGTAGATTATAATCATTACTATAAAACAGCAACAAAATTACTTGGTAACTGCCAAGCAGGAGTAGCAAGACCAATTCAATCTGCAAAAATAGCATCATTACTGTTAGTGAATGGGAAGTTAAACACAGCATGAGTTCTGAAATTGAGAAACCACATGGCATTTTCAGTAAACAGAAATTTAAGAGAATAATGCTAACAAGTATGTGCAGTTCCAATCATTTAAGCCCTTGTAGTGCACAAACTGTAATAGCACACTAATTGCTACTAATGGTACATATAAAGGGACTTTTATGAAAGTTGGGAGTTTTTGCTACTCCAGCATAAGTTTTTCAGGTTAAAAAATAGAAGTAAAACCAATTCTTACTGAAAACATTAAAATTAATGCCAGTTCTTATGAATTTAAATAAGTTCTTACAAAATTTCTCCCAAGATGCACAATCCCAGGTCATAATTCTTGCAACATAGTAGTTTTGTAAGTATTTGAAGTTTAATTATATGATGTGATGCACTATAAGAAGTTCCCATTTGTTGCATTATGAACAGCTTGTAAAAGTATTAATAATCTCTTTAACAAAATTAGTTGAATAAATAATTCATGGTCAGAATATGATATACCTCACACCTATTTTTGAACCTATTTGGGTTTCTTCAACTGCATTCAGATTTTCAAATGAGTAAAATATGGTGTTTCTAAGTTAGCATAGCCTAACAGATGAAATTGGGCTTCATCTGTAAACAATATTTTATCTAATGCATCAAGTGTCTTTTCTTCCCCGAAACCATTCACAAATAACATTGTTTTAATGATGGCAAGTTTTATTCATGCACAACTGATACAATTGGTCTCTCCCCTCCCCTGCTCTACTGCTTTATGTGCCACAAATTAAGTAAAGCCCCTCTTTCAGCTCCCTCAATGGCAGATGTATAACACTCTATCCAAAATCCCAAAAGTTTTTCTTCTTGAAACACAGTGAGCCTAGCAATCTTTCCGCTATGATATTCTGAAATGCTCTTGCCAAGTTAATTTTTTAAATCATGGATATAATTATAGATGAGTAATTTGTAGTTGAAATTGTTGAATAAATTGCGGTTTAATTTTCTCTGTGTAATTTCCACCTTCATGAAAAGCATCATAAAACATATGTTGCTGTTGTAAGCGTCACTCAACTTGTTACTATACTTGCATCCTAGAAGTTTAGTTCTTAATTAATAATTATCTCCCTTATCAGTAGGTCAATTCTACAACATGTCCTTGAGAGACAAATGAGTAGTTTACATATTTAATTGATTTTTACACTGTTTTTTATATCCCAGATATATTTTTAATTGTAGTGTCCAAGTGTTTAAACTCATCTCCAGAAGTTTGCTAAATATATTATTATATATAAACAAGTGATTCTCTCTTTAGAAGCCTCAAATCATTGTCTATAAAATTTCATATTATTTAGATAATGGCTTCCAAATTCCTGTACACTTACTTTCAATGAGGCAAAACAGCACTGCTCATAATCGATGCTAAAAATCTACTTCCACATCCTAGCATACTTACAAGTATTTCTCCTAAATTCTGGTGTGCTCCCAAAGTGGCAACATCGGGACCAGTCTTTTAGCATATATCTTGTTTTAGTTTTTGATAGTGCAGGATTAATTTTTGTACCCTTTTCTCTTCAATAGACTCCATAGAAAGAAGTTACTGCCATGGGTGGCCGAGGTCGTTCAAGGCACACACTCGTGAGCGGGAGGTCTGGAGTTTGAATCCTGCCAGGACCGTTCTCCCTGACAGGCTTTTTCCAGGTTTTCTCCAGTTCTCATAAATGGCAAATACTGGCAACTTAGGCCTGGAAAGCGTTAAAAAAAATATTCTTTCCAATATATCATTTCATCTCATGTATCATCATTGTCCACCGCCTATGGTGCCTCAGCAGTAAAAACGGGCATTAAACACTAATCAAAAAAAAAAAAAAAAAATAGAAAGAAGTTAAAAGGCATTTCATGAGGAAGCCATGAGAGTCGAACATGTTTATCATGGTTGGTAAAATTCAGTTTTTGTATATATAACATACATAATATGTATGAGGTTTTACTTTTTTTTTTTTTAAATCCCTTGTTTGAAATTTGGAATATGGGAGAATAGTCCTTGGGAAAGTAGTGACTCCAGTAGCCATTCCATTTATTATTTCCTCAGGCACCAGTGGCCTGGTGAGTGATAGGGCTACTTATCTCTGATTTTTAACGAATTTCTGAATGCAACACTTTGATAGTACACATCTTTCATCAAATTTAGTTAAAAAAACTGTCAGATATGCTTTAAATGAATCTTTTGCCAGTGTTTACAAACAAGAAACATGCTTTGTGCAATTATATGTATTGCTAATCACTCAACATTTGAATCACAATTGACAAGATGTGTTGATAAAACAATTGTCACTCGATTCCATTATATCATTGGGGTTTCCATGCTGTTTTGCATTGCTGAAGGTGTGTGTATAAATTTGCAACCAATTATCTAAATAGCATGAACTTTTATAGATAATAGTTTGGGGCCTCAAGTGAGAGAATATATGTGTGTGTGTGATATTTATGTTCTGTGTATTTAATTATTTTACATTAAATAAATATATTATGTTTCAGTTTTGATAAATTAAGGAAATGGGCTTATTTTAATACTTCATCAGTTGATATGCATAACTATACAATGAAAACAAGAATGAATTTTGGCTATATAACTTTGTATAAACACTTCAAATATATAGGACTTATTACATTTTTCTGTGTGATAGCTGTTTTGCCAAGAGTGATAGCATGCATATTCAAGTCCTGTGCATCTAGTAGAGGGTAAGTTGTTAATGTAGCTGGTACTTCCAAAGGTTTCTCAAAGGAGTAAGCAGAGTATTGATGATTTAAAAACTTCATAAATATGCAGCTTTGCTCATTTCATTATTTCTTTGATTAAAAAATGGAATGTGGAACAAATCTGAGTATAAAACAATTAGAAAGTTCAGAATCATTCAGTGTAATAGCAATTTGATAGAATGTGTGTTTATTATACAGAGCAACTATTAACCAGCTTGTGGTGTTTTGTGTATAGGCAGATTAACACTTGTGATCTGTAGGTAGCATAGAGTAGAAGGTTTTACTTATCACCTTACAAAGGGAGGTGCTGAAACTGTCAAGTTTATGCTAGCTTTCGATTGTCAATGTGGTTCTGTTAGTGGTCGAGTTTTGTTCAGTTATTATGAATGGTGTATTTTATTCTGTATTAAACCATGAAGTGACTTATGTATGGCTCAGTGTATAATTTCAGGCCTAGGTAGTGTTTAGTCTAAGAAACTGAATAGATAACATAGGGCTCTCACCAAAAGACATCAAATGACAATGGTCATCTTTCTTGGAGATTTCCTCCAAATTATAACTTATACATCTTTCACAACAGCTATTTCTTATGGCTGTGTAAAAATGTTACTAAATTGTTAAAAAAAAATTTTTAATAGTGTTTAATGCCTGTTTTTACCACTGAAGCACCACAGGTAGTGGACACTGATGATATGATAAATTGGGGATTTTTTTTTACAAGGGAAGTAAGCATTCCAGGTCTAAGTTTAGCATACCGGCCCAGCATTTGCCATTTATGAGGACTGGGAAAAATCTGGAAAAACCTCAATTAGGGAGGATGATCTGGGTTGGGAATCAAATCCCAGACCTCCTCTCAACGAATCCACTGCTTAACGACCTTGGTGCCACCCGTGATAGTATTGTTAAAGTTAAAATCATATAAAATAACCTTGGCATACAGGAATACAGTTTTGCTTCCTATTTTTATAAAATTAAATGTGATCTCACTTTTATATATATATACACACACACACAGTGTATATTTTAATGAGAGAAATGGAAAGAGAGAGAGAAAAAATGACAGTTGTATTAGTAAAGATTTGTGGCTCTTGACTCCCTGACCTAACCACTTGCAACTTTTATCTCTGAAGAAAATTAAAAAATATGATGTACAACACAAACCCACATACCCCCGGGAAGAACTGAAACAAAATATCCGCCAGGAAATAGTCAGCATTACTGAACATGAAATATAGCATGATGAATGGTTTTTTTAAAGTGGTGCCCAAAATGTGTAGACAACAATGGAAACTTGTTTCAGCACATCCTTTCATAAAGTTGCTAACTAAAATTTTTTAAATAGTTAAGGAAAATATTGGATGATTATATCATATGCATTATACAATACTTGCAGAAGGCAACAAGCAATGCTATCACCTGTAGGTAAAATACTGCAAGTTGGTTCATAGTTGGGTCACGCTGTATTTTAAATGTTGTGACTTACACAAACAAAAAGGAATTCAGCAGATTTAGTGCAATATGAAAAACTTATTTATCTCTTTTATAAGTTACTAGATTTGTGTGAATTACTCAGCTTTAAGAGAAATTCAGAATAATATGAATAAAATGGATGTTTTGGATTCTTCTGATAGTAACAAAAGCCAGAACAAGCACAATGTGAGCATTTGAAGTGATAAATGAAACAATTTGAAATATTATAGATTCTTAATGTTTTTAGGCTGGCATCCCCAATGGGTTAATATATGCATCTCTTTTAGAAAGATGTGTAACATAAATTTAAAATCTGAAGCTATAAACAGGACTTGAATATAGACCTCTCTTTTATTGCACCAACGTTCTGCCATTGAGCAATAATGTTGCTGAATGCAAACCTTAAAAATGATCTCTATGTAAAAAGAGCTTTAAACTCAAGGGGGAAGTTCACACTATCCATTGTTTTAGTCCTGGTTTCTAGTTAACTGCATAATAGAATTTAATGAGTTAAAAAAAACCATAGAGAGAAGGCTTGAAAAAAAAAATGTGAATCAAATTGAAAGAATTTAAAACTAAAGACAGAACTTTTATTCTGTTCTTATACATCTTCCCAACATTTACATATAGAAAATTATGATCTGAGGACTCAATCTAAAATCTAATTATGGTACATTAACAGTAAATTGGTTTTTAACATAATCTGTGCTAGCTTAAATCTCAAAGATGTTTTCTTTTCATGCATTTCAGTTGTACTGTTATGATGCTAAATTCCTTAAGTTCCAACTACTTCCTGAACTCTTGGAAATAATAAATAAAATAAAAAGGATCAACTCAAAATGTATCAATCCTCATAAATTATTTCACACTAGGCAATAATAAATACATATGTGCACTTGAGTATGTATATATATATATATATATTAATGAAACATAAAAATAAAGAAAAACTATTAACAATGTAACAAATTAACACTAATAATAATAAAAGTAGATAAAGATAAAACACAGAGAAAGAGTCACACTTGAAACTGCTATATTTCGAACTACTGCAAGTCTAGCTTCTTGCCATTGAAGAACTCGCAGTAGTTCGAAATATAGCAGTTTCAAGTGTGACTCTTTCTCTGTGTTTTATCTTTATCTACTTTTATTATTAGTGTTAATTTATATATATATATATATTATATGAGTGACTATGCCAACTTGAATTTGATGTACATACCTATGATTTGTTTTATTTACAGATGCTCTTTAACATCTCAGGTCATCAGCATCCCATTTTATTCAGGGCATGAAACGGCCGACAAATTTTGCTCAGAGGCCTCTTCTTTCAGGCTTGAGGTTCTTTTTTGTGCCGTAAATGTATGACACGGGACCCACGGCTTTACTTCCCTTCCAAAGGAAGCCATACTTAGGATTTTTATGCCCAAAAAAATCCATCGATCCTGGCTGGATTTGAAACTGTGTTCTTGGGTTTAGAAGGCAAGTATGGTAACCACTACACCACTAGGACCGACATGTACATACCTAAAATTATAAAAGATCAAAATAGATGGAGAGAGGCTTGGGATCATGCTCTATAATTTAGGATGGCACAAAAGAGCCTTAAAGTCCATTGTAGTTAAGCCAGACAACCATCTCATTAAGAATAAGAATTGGGAAAAGTCACTGGAACAAAAATTGAAATTCAGTTCTTTGACAATAGATTTAGAAGTAGACAAAGAGCATCAGTTGTATTATAAATTCAAAGTTAAGAATATTACATCAATTGTATAAAATTATTGCTATTCTATGTGGTTATTTCTCTTGCTTATATTTCATTACTTTAATTATTTTATCCAGATTAATCATTCTAGAAAAAAAAGTTCTTGGGCTGTTTCACCTTGTGACAACAAATTAATTATTTGGAAAAATGAATTTCAAAATTCTTTTGTTTTAATTGCCAGGATTCTTCATTCTCATCTAGTTTAGGTCTAGCATAACATTCATGTTATTTATAAATATTAGAAAAATAAGGTGCAGAATGGAAAAAATTCCCATCCATTTATGAATATTTCCAAAGAAAATGACATTTAATAAAACTTGTTTACCATCTGCTCTGAAAGAGAGAGAAAAATAAAACTTTAAATGGACATTATGTCAAATTTTATATATAAACACAGCTCTGCACATCTGCACAAGTGAAATATAACTTCTTAGAAACAAATAATTTTTATGTAATATATATATATAGTAAAATACTTATAAAAAGCATGTATTATTCACAGAATATTCAACCAAAAGATATACATAATCCTAAATATTGGTCATTCCATTCAACTATCTACCAGCAGATGGAATATGCTGTTATTTATTAAGTGAGGCCAATCATTTGACATGTAGGTAACAGATGGTTGACAGAAAAACATATATAGTAAATATTGCTTACAGTAAATAAAGCTGGTTGTTCATCTCTTCCAAGATGAATATTTAGAACACCCTTTATGGTTTTACTTAAGGAGATTAACTCAGGACATGTTTCTTGGACACTTGTCCACATCCTCAGCTGTTAAACGACTGTTGGATCATTCATAGGAGTTGGGTAGATAGGTATCTGGGATGACTCTGATGGTTTTGTGATAAACTTGAATAAAGAGCTCTCTGCATCCAGAATATCAAAATTCATTAAGTTTTTCTTATGTTTTTTATATAAATCCTTTTCTAAATGTTTAATTCTTTTGATTGTTAAACAGGTTTTAATAACTTGGTGCATTTTTCTATTTGTTTGTTATGGATGTTTCTTCAATGTTACTTCAACCTAATGCCTTATATTTCTCTTTGTTTTTCCTACATATTTTTTCATAAGCCTTACAATTTATCTGGTAAATACCAATTTTTTTCTTTTTGGACTTGGAATCTGTTTTGTTTAATTTCAATAAATTATAACACTGTATTGGTTTTGAGGTGCTAAGAAGATATTGTACTGCTTGAAATTTTTTTTAAATTTCTTATTGGCTGACAGGTGATAAGGAAGCTTTTTAAACAATTTTTACCCTGCTAAATCATTCAAAGTTGTGATTTGTTTAATTCTTTTTTGTTTCTGGAAATTTAAAATTTTTTTATTAATCATCTGTTTGCTGAACCTGCTTGATTTAGCATATGTAGACATTCATTCTTGTATTCTTCTTTGTTCAGTGGTATATTTATTAGTCTATATGTCATGCTGTTGAATGCTGCTTCTTGATGTGATCTTGGATTGAAACCATGGGCTTTGATATAATTGTATGTGCATCTGTCCTTTCAAGTTTTATTATTACATTTTATTATCTTCAGATCCAAAAATGGTAACATATTATCTGTTTCTGTTTTGACAGTAAACTTAATTGTAGGCTCTTGCAGGTTTCAAAGTTTTAGCGCATCTTCCACGTGTTTTTTGTTTATAATGGCAAATACATTGTCTACATATTAATTTCTTTCATTAGATAATTCTATTATATGGCCAAATAGATAACTGTTTTATAGATTGTATAGGTAGTTTGATAACTTGTAGTGATATTCTCCTTCATAACCACGATAAAAGTAAACCTATTTTGACAACAGTTATCCACAATTTAAAGAATTTTAACTTAAGTGTTTTCTTTCCATTTCTTCAACTCTAATATATGCCACAGGTTTTGCTTAGTATATTGCTGTTTGGAGTTGCTATCCTTCTCACATACATATACACTGATGCTCACAAACAAGCATAGAAATTGGAATGGACCCAGTTTCCATTCTCAAACAAAAATGTTCAAATCTATTTTAAATAAAGCTATTAATTATGGTACAGTCTTTATGAGAGTATCAATATACGAGTAACACATAAAAGATGATCAAACTTTGTTATTCCAGCAAAAAGTGAAAATAGCCCAATTCCATTCTGCCATTCAAAGGTCAGTTTATGCAGTATTAGCATTATCAACACTTCTAATAGGTTAAATGACTTATCATTAATGATGTTTGAAATGCTGAACATAAAGCAAATGTGTGTGATAAAATTATGCTGATGCTTTTGTGCTTTAAAATATTTCTTAAAATTTTGAAAATAATAAACAGAAACTTAATATATATTTTTATTTTGGATAGAACTTCTAATAGTTACTTTTTACTATATTAAACATAATGCAATTTTTTTTACATTGTTTGTATATTTATTTCATTAAATTTTAGTATTCCAAAGAAAACAAGGCTGACTTTAAACTGTTGTTCATATTAAAATTATTTTGCACTCCATCACTAATGTTCAAAGTGTTCAAATATTTATTTTTTTAAATGCAAACAATGAGGTAGGCAATGAAAACAAAATAATTACTCAAATAAAATGAGATTTCCAGGCTTATTGACAGTGGTCCAAAAGATGTAAAAGGTGTTTTTACATCTTTTGGATCACGGCCAATAAGCCTGGAAATCTCATTTTATTGGATTAACAATATTGGCCATGAAAGCTTAAACAATTACAAAATAATTACTACTAAACTATGTTTTATTTCCTTCACATTTTTATTTTTTTAATGTCAATGAGGTAGGCTATGAAAACAAAAGAGCTACTACTAAGTTATGTTTTGTTTCCTTTATTGTTGTGAGAAGTTATTGATTCATACAAGAATTTATCATGTTGACTCTTGAAAGAAAGTTAATACTGCTCTTGGAGACAATCACAGGTCAGCAGCTTGCAAGTGTAATCATCACACCAAATTTTATCCAATCTAATGCACAAATTTAAGACAACATTTAGTGTATTAGATGTGAGATGAAGTGGTTGTCCAAAATCTTCTATTGATGGACAACATTCAGTGCATGTGCTTGCAAAGATTATTTATCAGCCCTAAAAAGACAGTACATTATGAATCTTGATAAAAAGAAATCAGTAGGAAATCTGTTTGCAGCATATTGAAATCAGCTCATTTCCACTCCTGCAATGTACAGTGTAGGCACACAATGCAGGGAACAGATCCACAGAAGAGGGTGGCCTATTGCAATTGGATCATAAGCATTTACAGGATACAGTGATTTCAGTGATAAATGCCTATTCTTCCTGAATGGGTATTCTCATGCTCAAAATGCACAACATGGGTCCATAGAAAACCCAAGTTGAATGCATTAAACCAACAACATTGCTGCTCCAAAAGTTTTATATGGTGGAGCATATTGAGTGACATGTTATGGGATTATAATGTTTTATGGTAATGCAAAGCGTAACACCTATGGTGAATTGTTGGGCAGCATTAGAATGGAATGGCTATAAAATATGCCACTGAATAAATGGATAACAATGTGGTGTCAGCAACATGGAGCCAGAGCATGTTATGCTCATTCAATTTGTTGGAAATTATTAAGGATGTTTGATGTGCAGTATTTTTTTTTTATTGATTTATTTATGGATGCTCTTTAACATCTGAGGTCATCAGCGTCCCATTCAACTCAGGGCGTGAAATGGCAGACAAATTTTGTTCAGAGGCCTCTCTTTCAGGCTAATTGATGTGCAGTGATTGGAAGAGGTTCCCCATGATCACCAGACCTTATTTCCCTTGATTTTTTTCTGTTGTAATATGCTAAACAGCACATTTTCCATACAGAGGATACTCTGAATGAATTAAAATACAGGATCATCCATTTTATTCAGCATATGGCACCAGTGACACTTTTATGCCTAATAGAAGCATGTCAGATCGAGACATGTTCTCAAGGAAGACATTTTAAATATTTGTAATAGAATACAAAACAGTTTTAACATGAAAACTTGTTTAAAGGCAGCTTTATTTTCTTTGGACACTAAATTTAATGAAATATGTAAACAAATAATATAATAAAGTTGTATTGTTTTAATACAGTAAAAGGTAATTAATTATTAGAAGTTTTATTCAAAATAACAATTTATATTATGTCTATGATTATGATTTCAAAATGGAGTTACTTTTCCTATAAGCTAACATTTGTGTCAAACTATATTATGCTAAAAGATTATAGAGAAGACTGGGCAAATGCAAATGCTAATGCTAATTTTGTATTATAGCATCGTTTCAAATAAAGCATATGTTCTCAAAATGTATGAATTGTTAGTAATTCAAAGTGAATAACTGTTTATTCATAAGTATATATGTTTTTGTATATACTATAAATTATTGTTATTACATTTCACATACATACAACAACAAAAACTGATTCTTCTGTATTAGTATACCCTTTCTTAAATTTAATATATCTTTAAACCTTTAATAGATTTAAAACATTTATTTTAATTAATTTTTTTAGCTGTCTGTTGATTCTGTAAAGTTAATGAAGGATACAGCTGCACTGTATTTTGTTAACTAAAATCTTTCTTTCAGAATATTCTTTTTTTCATGCTTATAACATGATTTCCAAAAGAATATCTAGCTCTTTTGCTAAAGAGAGAGTCTTGGTGCTGTAGTGGTAACCATACTTGCCTTCTAAACCCAAGATTGTGGTTCGATCCTGGCCAGGGCTGATGGATTTTTTTGGGCATAAAATTTCTAATAATAGCTTCCTTTGGAATGGTAGTAAAGCCCGTGTCCTATCTCATACATTTACAGCACAAAAAAAACCTCAGGCCTGAAAAAAGAGGTCTCTGAGCAAAATTTGTTGATGGTTTCACGCCCTGATTTGAATGGGACATTGATGACCTGAGATGTTAAAGAGCGCCTGTAAATAAACCAAATCAAAAAAATTTTTTGGCTAAAGAAAATTATATTAAGCCTGTTTTCCATGCAGTTGTATCAGAAGCCATGTAGCACACACTAGTTCCTTTGTTATTCAAATAAGTGTACTTCCTTTGTTATTGTTAAGCACTTAAGCACTTAAATAGTAATGTCTTCAAATTACCACTAAAATATTTGTATCAGAAAAGTTTTATATACAAGAAAGACCTTTGTGCCAGCTATGCTTAAAAATATGGTAAATGTTTTCAAATTACTGCATGAGACATTATTAACACAAATGAGCAATGTTAATCAGAAATGCAGATTTATTGGAAAACTTAAAGGATTTCTTTCTTGTATTATCTAGTTTTGCAGCACAATCTCTAATTTGATCTAGGAAGACATTGCACTGAATGCAATGGTATATTTAGGCATGTAACTGGGATCTGATAATATGGTCATCTCATATATCATCATTGCAATTTTTGGAATAAATCAGAAATGAAGCATCTGGTTTATTTTCTATGAAACAGTAAATCCAGGGCTCAGTGAGTAATTTCCAAGTCCAACTGTGCACTGTTTAAAGTAAAAATTTCTTAAATGCAGACTAAAATTGTTGCCAGTGCTTTGGACTTGTTTTGTTGAAAAAACTGAGTGTGAAGTGATGATTGTTTGACAGTGAAAAATAGTTGTCTTATCTGAGTAAATAATTTTGTTTACTTTCTTTATGAATTCAAAATATATTTCCATTATATTTAAATAACCATTGTTATTAATCGAGAACAAGCTCTGAAATGAAAATATGTGATAAGTAATGGCCTGTAATTTTGTTTATAGTATTCTTTATAGATAATGGGTACAGAAAAGAGAGTGCTGAATTTAACTGAATTTTAATTGGTATGTATTTTTAGTACGATTATCATGAGACTAAATACTCAAACTTTCATTTTTAATTGTATATGGTACATAATTGATAACTTCAGTAACTAGCTTAAAGCTTTTCTTCATGATTTTCCCTTTCTTTCTCCCCGGAGCCTTGTTTTGAATTATCATTTTCTGCTGAACAGTTTAAATTATTAAAGTAATTTGACTTCATATTACCATTTATTTAACTTTTTATTAAATAAAACGTTTATCAGAAAATCAAAACAGGTTGATGAAAAAAGTTGAATGTATTTTGAAAACCTAAAAGGACCAATAGTACACTTAGTACAGTGCAGTGATTTCATATCATTCAACCAAGGGATATTTATGCCAGTGTCAATCTGAGCAAAATCATGCATCTTGTTTCAATATTTGTTTCATACAAGATCAAGAATGGTGCTTTTTCTTTGGATATTTGTACATGTTTCTGGGTTGTGGGTGCAGTATACAAATATCCAATTTGTTGTTAATAATTTCTATTTTATTTCTTATGTCTTTATCATAATTATACAAATTATACAAGTGTATTCTAGATTGCATTTGAACAATTTAAAAAAAAAATTATTAGCCAATAACAAAAAATATATGCCTCTGTAGGCTAATGGTAGTATTGTGACTCTATTTGAAAGGTCCTGAGTTTGAATCCTGGTCATGTCAAGCTGTCTGGGTAAGGTTTTTTTCAGAGTTTGTCCTTAATTTGAGTACATGTATGTCAAATAGCTTTGAGGTACCAAGGGCTCTGAGCTTATTTACACCATCATTAATTCATTTCATTCACACCTACAAACTTACACCTATAGTATTCAGCACACAATCTACAGGCTTTGCAAGAAGAACAGTGCAGCCAAACGGGCAATAAATAAAACAAATACATTAACAAAATAATGAGTATTCAATTTAGTTCAAAACTTTATTTCTAAAAAAAAAAATCTAAGCAATTCAGTTAGGTTCAATTACAGTTACTGTTCCCAGTGAAAAATTAAGTATACCTGTGCAGTAGTCAATATGATATAAAAGTAACAAAGTCATCAAATGTTTAATATATATCATTCATAGTTATCAACAATAACTGTGAAAATGTTTTAATTTTCTGGATATTATTTCAGTTCATTTAAGTATATTTTAGATTAATTGATATCATTGTATGATTCAGTTGAACTACACACTCTTAAAGCTTCACTTACTTTTCATAAATGTATGGAACCAGTTTCAAGAACATTTAGTTCCCATCTTTAGCCAGGCTAAAGTTCAACTGTATGATCATTCGTTGAGGTGTGGGAATGTGTATTCTGCTCTGGTGTTTATGTTTATCACACCGCCACCAGAGCAGAATACACATTCCCACAGCTCAACAAATGATTCGACAGTTGAACTTTAGGCTGGCTGAAGATGGGAACTAAATGTTCTTGAAACCAGTTCCATACATTTATGAAAAGTAAGTGAAACTTTAGGGGGTGTAGTTCAACTGAATCATACAATGTCAATTAATATGATTAGCTTCACTGTGCAAATTCCAATTTACATTTTAATTATATTTTAGATGTTTACAAGTTTTCCTTAATGCTGCAGAAAAACCATATTTACTCTGAATTTTTAAAGAACATATGTCATTTCCTGGTAATTCCTCCCCTTAATATTTAGAGCAATTAACAATGAAAGGAAAATTCATTTTAAATACAAACAGAAAGGAGAAGAGAGAAATGTATGACCTGTAATTGACTATCAGCTCCTTTTTAGTTTATGTATATTTGTTTATGTGTTCCAGTAGAGTTTTCCTTCTTATTTTTAAACATGTTCAGTTCACTAGTAATGGTTGTTCCTGTTTGTTTGCTTGAACATTACCGATTTACCAATTTAGCTTAAATGTGAAGATGTTCCTTTTTCTTAGTAAAGTACATGTTACATAATTGCATTTTATTCCATTTCCCTGTATTGAAAATAATATGAATTATATGAAATATAAATTTAATGTCACAATATGCCAGCTCTAGAGTTCCATGTATTGTGGAAATTTTTTATCTGTCATTGATTTTTAATGGTGCCAAGACTGAGATCAGTGTTTAAATAATTAAAAAACGTGTTTTAAGTGAAGTAATCTGTAATTAGGAAACCTTAACAGTTTGTTGTGTATTAATGTTGTAGTATTTTTTATATGTATAATAATTGTATTTTTTTAAATTTAATGGAACAGTGTGTTAATGTGATGTAAAGTGCATGTAACATTGATATGTATATCAAATCAAACTTAATGGACTTATATATACTTACTATTTGAACTTAGCTTCGAATTCTCAGTAATTTTCCTCAATATATTCTTATCTGGAACAAACTGTATGATGAAAATTGTTAAGTAAATTTGGCTACTAAGCTACAACTGGAGCAGTTACAAAATATTGACAACTCTTAAGAGGCAATCAGATAATATATTTGAAATTCTTGGTAATAACTGTACACTAATATACTGTTTATTGTGAACTCTATTAGGTTTATGCATTATAATCCACTGATACTGTAGAATTGGTACAAAAAACTTGTACAGAATAGAATGACAAACCTAAACATTTAAGATATTAGAGATTCAAGATGTGCAGTGCTATTTACAGGTCATTCCTATTCATAATCTACAGTTTTTTGTAAACTTACTTGTGATTTTCTCATTCAGCTTTAAAAAACATTGCATAACAATTTTCTGTCCCTTTAATTTTTTAAAATAAACATATTTAAGGAAGAAAATGCTGTTTTAGCATGTGGTAAATCCATATCCTGATAAAAAAAATATTGTTGCTTATTTTCAATTAACAGCTTTAGTTAGTATTGTTGCTATTACTTTAAAGCCTTGTAACTACATTAACATGAAAACTAGATTTTTGACTGAAAATACCAAACATATAATTTCCATCAGACAAAAACTCAACATTTCAATACATGTCCAAAATGCAGAATTTGGATAATGTAAGCCTTTGAAATGTGAAATTTATGATCTTTAATTTATTTCCTCATTTTTATTATATAAATTTTTCATTTGTGTTCCATAACATGTTAACAAGAAAAACCCTAAGGTTCAAGTAAACAAAACTGCATCAAAATTCAGGTACAGCCCTTTACTTACCTCTGAATTCAATGGTAAAGTTACTGACTAGAGTTTAGTCACCTTTCATTTGACTTTTGAACAAACAAATTTTGCACGAAAATTCTGTTACGGACCATTCACTTCCTATAAATTCAATTGTGATATTCATTTTTGTTTAAAATGTGCAATTACTCACAAGTAGTCAATTTTTGCTCAAATCTAAACAAAAGCGCACCAAAATCCAGTTGTAGGCCATTTACTTACCTTTGAATTCAATAGTGATATTCATTTTTATGTAAAATGTTGCATTTGACGAGTAATGGTCTCTGAAAACAAATGCCGTTTGAAACATTCAGTACAGGTAGCAGCATAATTTGGGCTGTGTAGCAGAATGCAAGGGAAGGTTAACTAAAGAGAGCCCTCTAGTGAGCAACTCCATCATTTTACAGTCAAATGAATATACTTGAATTAAAAGGTAAATAAATGGTATATTAAATTTTGCACCCAAGTGAAGGGTGACTAAATAGAGCACTCTAGCAAGTAAGTGAAGTGTTATATAGAAAGATGAATATCACTATTGAAATCAGAGGTATGTAATTGGCCTATGACTTAATTTTAGTATGACTTTGCTGTTCAAACTCGAGTAATGCCCAAAAGTCAAAAACAGGCAAGTATATAGAATTATATCTATTGATTTGGCAGTTTTTATTTAAACAGATTTGAAATACATTTCATTTTGATGATGTGAGAGCTATTTTACATCAAATTATAAATTTACAGATCACTTTTTCTTTAATTCATGAAATTAAATAAAAAATAACTCTTGACAGTAATTCCTGGTATTATAGCTGCAAGGACCAAGACCTACAAATCAGTGCAATAGGCCTGCATAGCCTTAAGAACTTTTTTCATACTGTCAACTTTTGTCCATTTCATTCCACATCACTCTTAAGTCAGAGTTTTCCACTGTGTAATGCTTCTTTCTGTCATTCTAAGACATCACACACATATACACATATAAAACTTACCAAGAAAAAGATTTAACACATTTAATGTTAAAAACCTACTGATATAAATATTGTACTTACGAAGCTGTTGACAATGAAGTGGTGATATATCCTAAACTTAGGTATCATTTTTTTTAATTTTTAATTCATAGATTTTTCGAGTAACAGCAGTTTGGTGAGCAACTGAAGATGGGAGAGATTCTCCCGAAATGCGTCTTACTTTTATGTAAGTAAATGGAGTTTAGTGTAAAAAAAATGAATTCCTAAGTATAGGATACCTACTGATAGACAAGATTTAACAGATTTAATGTTAAAAATTTACTGATAGACAATGTTAATGGCAGTATTCCACAAGAGAAAAAAGCAGGTATATACAAAATAGATTGTGCAGAATGTGAAAAATTCCACATTGGAAAAACAAAGAGAAACATAGGCGGACGGTTAAAGGAACATTTCAGGAACATAAAGTACAAGCAAATAGAGAAATCAACAGTAGCATATCATTTTTGGACAGAAAATCACAACAGTAAATAAAGCAAAATTATTAAAATCAGTACAAGGACCTACAGAACTAGCAACTTGCAAGAAAATGTATGTTTACAAATACAAAGACATTCTAATGAACTTCGACACTGCTGGGGGTGAAAACATAAACTACAAGTTTATCACACTGTCACTAGAGTTGAATACACATTCCCAAAGCTTAACGAATTATCTGACAGTTGAATTTTAGCCAAGCTGATAATGAGAATGAAATCTTCTGGAAACCGGTTCTATATATTATGACAAGTAAGTGAAGCATTAAGAGTGTGTAGTTCAACTAAATCATACATTAATATCAAAAGAAAAAGAAGTTGCATTAAATTCATCAGTGCACTGTAGCACATCTGACTGAAGTCATACAAGTTGGTGTGCAGCATCCTAAAATGCTTCAATTCATGCCCAAGAATGAATGTTTACACATTCAATGTCTCTACAGTATGCTAGAAATCAATTTACAGTTTCAAGATACCAGAATGAGAATGTCTACCTGAACAAGATAAAGGTTTATAATAACCACAGGTATATTACTTAAACAGCTATATTATAGATAAATATTTATTATAAATTAAATATAAAATGATTATTATATTATATATATTATATATTATTGACATTAATTAAAAAATCTTAAGCAGGAAGAAAAAAACTTTGTTAAGTTTGGTTACTATCAAGAAAGCAGAGTGGTACTTTTTTTTTTTTCTTCATCGATTTATTTATGGACGCTCTTTGACATCTCAGGTCATAAGCGTCCCATTCAACTCAGGGCGTGAAACGGCCGACAAACTTTGCTCAGAGGCCTCTCTTTCAGGCTTGAGGTTCTTTTTCGTGCCGTAAATGTACGACACGGGACCCACGGTTTTACTTCTCTTCCGAAGGAAGTCATACTTACGATTTTTACGCCCGAAAAAATCCATCGGTCCTGGCAGGATTCGAACCCGCGATCTTGGGTATAGGAGGCAAGTATGGTAACCACTACACCACCAGGACCGACTAGAGTGGCACTGGCAGTAGTTGATCTGAGATAGGAAATGATGGGGATCAGCAAGAAAAAGTCATGATTAAAGATAGGAATTGGGGCAAATTTGTGGCAAATAATTAGTTGGAAAATCCCAAAGTGATTTATAAAAGTTTGTTATGTCAATCATGCATTTTCCTATGATGGACATCATTTCTATTTTCCAATTCTATCTGATGATCTGAATGAAGTTTTTAAAATGTTGATATTAAAGACATGGATAAACATAATATTTTCATCTACTGCCTTTTTTAATATATTACATATATTCTCCTGCTGTACATCTGATTACATTTTAAATTTTTTGGGGGGTTGGGAAGTGATTTCTCATCTCTCAAAATACACATGCTCGAAAATATATAGGGGTAGTAAAAATTAAAGAGACAAACTCTGAGAGCTTGGGCAGAACAACAAAGTAAATGTGTTCCTTTAATAGCATAATTTCCTTTGAAGCATTTTCAAGCTGCTACAAGGTGAATACATTCTTGAGAAGTAATGACTCTCAAAGTTTGTGTTTTATTGTATATCTTAATCCAATACATTACTTGTTTGCTAACATGGAATAAGCTGATGAGCACAATTTGCATGATGTATTTAAATCAATTATTTCCAAAGGAGTTAATTAGCAGAGGTGGTTCTGTAACTTGATCATTTCGTTCTCTTAATTTGTATCCTATAATTTTTTTTATAGCATCAAATGCATGATCTTGTTTAAATGGTATGAATAGTGTTTAACACCCATTTTTGCTACTGAGGCATCACAGGCGATGGACACTGGTGATACATGAGATGAAATGATATTTTGGGGAAGGATTTATTTTTAAGGAAAGAATCGTTCCAGGCCTAAGTTTAGGGTACCTCCCCGGCATTTGCCATATATGAGGACTGAGGAAAACCTGGAAAAAACCTCAGTCAGGGAGGACGGTCTTGGCACTATTCAAACCCAGACCTCCCATTCACGAGCCCGTGCCCTAACGACCTTGGTCACCCATGGCAGAAAATGATCTTGTTTAAGAGACCAGATTTAAAACAAGAGGTTCTGGTGACCAGAATAGTTGCAGCAGCAGTGAACATTGCCTCAGAAGCCAAATTTAAAAAATATATATTTATAAATCATTGTTTCAGTAACTATACATTTTTTCAACCTATCTTTGTCTATCGTTGCTTTGAAAGCCAAAATTTCTGCCTACCTTTGCCTTTTGAAGCATAATTTTGCCTATCTTCAGCTTTGGTGTTAGAAAAAATTATGCTTTTCTTTGCCTAATCTAAGCTTTCCTTTGCAAGATTCTTTTCTAAGATTGAGTTCTGCTTTTCTAAAGCTTTCATTTTCAAGCATATCATTTCTGGTGTGAAATCTGTTTTATGAATACTTAATTATTTTGGAAGCTACAGGCTACTGAATTTTATTCATTTGGCACACCATCATATTGGAAGGATGTCTGGAGAAGGATAACAAGGATTGCAGCAATGAAGAATGAAAAATTAAGCACTATGCACTCTTGAAAGCTATGTTTTCTTTTTCAACACATAATTGTTTCATACACTATGAATGGCAATTTTTTTGTATGTATTGCAAAATTCCACTCTAATCACTATGTACTTTTTCACAGTTTTTATGATAAAACTCTGTTCACTTACAAAAATGTTGATTGTCCTGTTAAAAATAAAGGATGCAGAGAGTGAAAATAGAAAATAAACATGTGCCAATATTTGTTTACAGTGTGCAAAGGACACCATTTGTATTTTATTGTAAATGTGCTAAATATTTAAACTTACACTTTGGTTCCAATGTCAAGAGAGTACAAGGCATTACGTTGTAAATAAGAGATCAGAATATAAAATCCCTTATTAATTTGTATTTAATGCTGATTTCATTCTAAAGGATTTATAATAGTCTGCATTTCATACAGTGAGGAAGCTATGAAAATACTATGTTCTATTATATAACTCTCTTAATCTTACTTTTACTCTTGATTCACTATATAAACCTAGAAAACACGCATTCCAAAGGACTCCTCTGTCTTCTAAAAATGATCAAATTATTATTTACCGAGCAAAAGACTGAAGCTGAATTTGCTATTGTACTGTGTTTTAATATATTATTGAGTATACAAAACCAGGCACCCCAGAAGCATAAAACAGTCATGCTAAAGGTATCAATCCAAACTTTACAAAGTATCTGTAAAAAGTCTGACATGCAGGAGATACATAAACTACCAAGTTGAATAACTTTTAATAAAAATTAATATAAAATCCAAATTATTAATTAATGAAATGAAATAAGTCATGACAGACAAATAAGTGTGGTATAAGGGTAACAAAATTAGAATTCTTGCAATCTGTAGGCATCACAAAGTAGAAACCATTATTATTATTATTATTATTATTATTATTATTATTATTATTGTTGTTGTTGTTGTTGTTGTTGAGATTAAACTACAAGAATTAATTGTATACTATTAATTAAATGAAATATATGGCCACTGATAGCTATACTGTGCAGGTATTTTTAAATTTAACTATGACCCCTTGACATCTTTACATTCACTAAAATAGAGAAAAAATAACAAAGTTTTGAGTTACATTGTGTATTTAAGAAGATATTGGTGTTTCAACAAACAAAACATATTACTACTTAAAAACAATTTTGATGTACCAAGTAAATATACAGAATCAACAATAAACAAATAAAAGTTCTGGAGTCAATATGGAACTGAAGATAGGAGCAAGCTCCAGAAACTTAGTTTTTGAATTGCGGGAATTTTCACAGTGAAATATAGTATAACTTAACAAATTATTATTGAGGAAATCACTCAAATTTCACTAATTTAGTTCCACTTACTTGGACATGTTTCAAAGGCGCTTGCCTTCATCGTCAGCATGATCCCAATGTCCGCTTCCCCGCGTGGTATTCAGATGTTGCTCCGTAGATTTTATGAACTTTGTGATAAGGTTGCTATTGTTTGGAAGATCAAAATTAACCAAATTTTCTTTGTTTTTATTTATGAATATATTTTCCCACACTGTCAATTCTATTGGTTTTTGAAGAGCTTTTAAGAGTTTTGGTACCTTTTGGAATTCGTGGTTTTTTTGCCAGAAATGGTCTGCCACTGCTGATTTTTCCATGTGTTTATATTTTACATGCCTCATGTGTTCCTTAAACCGTATGGAGATATTTCTTTTTGTTTTGCCTATATATTTCATATTGCAATCTTTGCAAGCAATTTCATAAATGCCTGATTGTTTTTCTGGAGGAATTTTGTCTTTTGTGTTCGTTTTTAGGAGGTTTTTTAAACTACATTTGTTTACTGGAGCCAAAATGATGTTTGCCTGTTTAAAATTTTTTTGGAATTTTTGGTGTGCCCATGGGTGGAATGTGAATTTTTTATATATCTGATCCCCTTTGTAGCCTTTTAGTGTGGTGAGATCTTTTATTCGGTATTTCTTTTTGAATTTTTCTATTTTCTTGTTGACCAGATCTGTTGTGTAACCATTTTTTTGTGCTATCTCTATGATTTTTTGGTACTCCAATTTGTATTCTGTCTTGCTTATTGGAAGGTTTGTTAATCTGAATGTGAGGCTATTGATTATGGCATGTTTATGTTGTATTGGGTTGAGGCTGTTGTTTTTTATGTAATTATCTGTGTGGCTATCTTTTCTGAATATGCCAAATTCCAGTATATTGCCATTTTTTATAATTTTTATGTCCAAAAAAGGAAGAACCGTGTTGTTCTCCAATTCCATTGTAAATTTAACACTGCTGTCTTGCAGGTTGAGCAGTTTTATTGCATCCTCTTTCCAATTTTCATTTACTATTGCAAAGACGTCATCAACATAACGGTACCAACATTTGTATATATATGGAAAAGCCTCAATTATTTTTATTTCTAAAAAACTCATGTAGATATCTGCTAAGAATGGTGATAATGGGTTTCCCATTGCTAGACCCTTATTTTGTGTGTAACTGTTGCCTCCGAATGTGAAGTAGGTTTGGTTGATGCAAATTTTGGTGAGGTTCACATATTGTTCTATTGCTTCTCTAGGTAGGTTTATTGAGGTAAGCCATTTCTTTATGACCACTATCAGATTTTCTTTGGGGATGCTAGGAAACATAGAGACCACATCATACGAAACTAGTAGATCCCTATTTTCCAATTTCACATGTCTAATTTTATCTATTAGTTCTGATGAGTTCTTTATGCTTTGGCTTTTGTATTTCGGCAAGGCATTAAATTTTTTTAAAAGGCAATTGGCTAAATTGTATGTGGGTGAATTTATTGTATCTACAATAGGTCTCATTTTGTTTCCCGGTTTATGTATTTTTGGTAGGCCATAGATTCTAGGTGTTGTAGGGTTGTCTGGTATGATCTTCTTTTTTTCTTCTTCACTCAGAATTGTTACTTCTATTAATTGTTGTTGTTTTTTTTTTTTTTTTTTTTTTTTTTTAATGCACTGATATATTTTTGCGTAGGATCTGTTTGCATTTTTTCATAATCTTGGCTGGTTAGTAAATTGTACATACTGTTTTCATAATCTGTCTGATTCATTATCACAATTTTGTTTCCTTTGTCAGCCCTACTGTAAATGACGCCCTTTTCTTTTAAAGACCTGAGTATCCTGTGATATGTCACTTTTTGGTTATTTTCTTTTTTTATTATTTGCTTTAGTACTTTTGCACATTGTGATCTTATGATGCTTTTTTCTTCTTCAGGTTTGTTAAAAATCGCTATTTCTATATCTGCTACATATTCTTCTGTATTTCTGCAGTAATCTATACAAGAATTTAATCCTACGTTTAATAGTTGCAATTCTTTTTCCGAAAAGTTTTGGTTTGACTTGTTTATGACATTTTCTATTTTGTTGCTTTTAATTTCTTTCCTAGTTTTAATATTTCGCTGTTTCTCTCAACAGCCTCAACCCAATACAACATAAACATGCCATAATCAATAGCCTCACATTCAGATTAACAAACCTTCCAATAAGCAAGACAGAATACAAATTGGAGTACCAAAAAATCATAGAGATAGCACAAAAAAATGGTTACACAACAGATCTGGTCAACAAGAAAATAGAAAAATTCAAAAAGAAATACCGAATAAAAGATATCACCACACTAAAAGGCTACAAAGGGGATCAGATATATAAAAAATTCACATTCCACCCATGGGCACACCAAAAATTCCAAAAAATTTTTAAACAGGCAAACATCATTTTGGCTCCAGTAAACAAATGTAGTTTAAAAAACCTCCTAAAAACGAACACAAAAGACAAAATTCCTCCAGAAAAACAATCAGGCATTTATGAAATTGCTTGCAAAGATTGCAATATGAAATATATAGGCAAAACAAAAAGAAATATCTCCATATGGTTTAAGGAACACATGAGGCATGTAAAATATAAACACATGGGAAAATCAGCAGTGGCAGACCATTTCTGGCAAAAAAACCACGAATTCCAAAAGGTACCAAAACTCTTAAAAGCTCTTCAAAAACCAATAGAATTGACAGTGTGGGAAAATATATTCATAAATAAAAACAAAGAAAATTTGGTTAATTTTGATCTTCCAAACAATAGCAACCTTATCACAAAGTTCATAAAATCTACGGAGCAACATCTGAATACCACGCGGGGAAGCGGACATTGGGATCATGCTGACGATGAAGGCAAGCGCCTTTGAAACATGTCCAAGTAAGTGGAACTAAATTAGTGAAATTTGAGTGATTTCCTCAATAATAATTTGTTAAGTTTCCAGAAACTTAGTTTTCCTTTTTTAAAATATTAGTGATGTAAGTGTTACAAATTTGACTCAATCATTTTAAATTCTTAGTATTAAACATCACTGTTACAAAAGTCCACCATATTTTACTAAAAAAAAAGTTTCATCAATTTTCATTTCCTTTAAAATAATTTAAATGTTATTTTATTAAAAACATATAATGCAAAAGTTTTCTGAAGGTTATTAGAGCTCTCTTACAAGCAAATATAATTCTCAAACACATATTAGATTAATATTTTATATTTGATATCTTCACAACGATGCTTTTGTTAAATATAAGACATATGCAAAGTTATAAATACAGTTTATATGCTGAATTAATTTCTTACTTTGTTTTACAACAATATAGAGAAAATTAAACACAAGAGCACTTTTTAAATTTTGATTTTAAAATATATCTTTACTCCTAATAGTCTAATTTCTCTAGTTTTCAGAAATTATTTCTCTTATATATTTAAATGATAATTACTTAATTTTGTTGTAAAAAAACAAAAATTATATTGGTGTCATTAGGGCTATTTTTATATTTTGGGTTTCAGGTATACCCCCCACTCTTAATAGCCTGATTTCCATGACTTTCAGAAACTATTTTTCTTATTTTATTTACAAAGTATATTTTGTTGCATTAAAGCAAAGGGTGCCACTGGAGTAAATTTTAAAACCCGCACTCTTAATAATCTGATTTCACTGATTTTCAGAAATTATTTTTCTTATTTGATTTAAATGTTATATGCGTGAAAAAAATAAATATTGGTTGGTGCTCTAGAGTGATTTTTAAATTTTAGGTTTCAGATAATCCTCCACTCCTAATGGCCTGATTTCCTTGATTTTCAGAAACTATATTTTTATTATTTTATTTAAATGTTATGTGTAACTTTGTAGTGAAACATATATTAATGTCACTAGAGTGATTTTTAAATTTTGGGTAAACCCCTCCTCCCCACTCACAATAACTCAATTTCATAGATATCCAGACACTATTTTTCTTATTTTATTTCAATGGCATATAC
This sequence comes from Metallyticus violacea, assembly GCA_030762175.1. Lineage (NCBI taxonomy): Eukaryota > Metazoa > Arthropoda > Insecta > Mantodea > Metallyticidae > Metallyticus > Metallyticus violacea. The sequence continues at coordinate 57,135,117 of CM060844.1, forward strand.
CAAGTTTCCTTTAAAAAAAAAAAATTAAATGCAGCTGCTAAGGCGATTTTTAAATTTCCCTTTAACTCCCAAAGTTTTTCCAGTATAACCCCCATTCCTAGTGGTCCGATTGCCATGCTTTTGAAAACTACTTTTATCAATTTATTTTAAAGAAATTTATTTAGTTTCATTAAGATAAGGCAAAAATTGCGGCCACTAGAGCATTAACAAACAATATACATATATTATACCTGAAAAATAAAAGTAACGATGTAACTAAAATAACAATAGCTAAAGTAGCCGAAAAAGAATAAAATGCTTGGATATATACGTTATCTCTCTCGTTATATATGCATTGTTTTATATATAACTAGATAAGGAGAAAAGGATTAAACACTAAGAAAAAGTCATAGATTAGTAATTGCTTTTCGAACTGCTTGAGTTCTTCAATAGCAAGAAGATGAGTCAAGGTGGTAAAAATAAATATTGAATATCAAAGGCAACATTATGCATGAAACAAGCAACAAGAGTGTGTGAGAGGGAGGAAAAAAATTAATATGTAAGATTTAAACCAGGTGGTATATGAGCTTTATGCAAAAATATAACTGCCATTTCTCTATCTCTGAGAGCTTTCTCTCTGAGATAGAAAGCTGAGAGAACTTTCAGAGCTATGAGTAGGTAACTTGTCAATAAGCATTAAATTAAAATTATAAATATAATGATATTATATATAATAAATAGCAATAGTATAGTGATTACTAATCTGCAACTTTTTATTAGTGTTTTTTCCTCTTTCTGCTTTTCTAGTTATTATTTTAGTTACATTGTTAATAATGTTGCATTATTTTTCATTTATGTAAATTTTAAGTTGTAGGTGCCTAGTAGGTATGATTGATGCAGATTTGGATAGATTATAAAAAAATTTTCCATGGATACAACCTTATATCTTACATTCCTTCAGAATTTGTTAAAAAAATAAATTAGCTCAAAAATAAGCAGATTTTTCACAGTGCTGATTGCAATAGCTTACTTCCTTTGGAATTTGCTAAAACTACACAAATACATCACATACAGAGTAATAAATGTGGCAACTCTAATTACAGCTCACTCATTTCAAATTAAGTGCAGAAACAAATTCAGCGATGCTTGTATATATATAAATAAACTTTTGCACAATAATAATAATAATAATAACAAAAAGGAAAGTATAACAGGAGTTATTGCTTTATAAATATCACAGTGATTTCAAAAGCACTCTCCCTTGATGCACAATACACCTCATGGTACTGCATCAACAGTTTGTCATTATTTGGTACTTTACCAAAATTGCCAGTTTAATATAATTTGCACGGTAAGAGTACCTTAAAAAAAAAGGCCGTGATAGTAAGTTCATTTCTATGCAATTTTGTCATTTTTCTGACCTCTATTTAGTTGGCAACATATAAGAAAGCATTGTCTCAAATGCATTTTTAAAATAGTATGCTTCACCTGAAGTATGGCATTTATCAAAGGTTGAAATTTCCTTTCAATCAATATCACCTTGTGCCTTTTTTTGTATGTGTGTATACATGCAAATTGTCTCTGATAACTGCAAATGTTTCTTGTCATTTATAAATAAATAATGGCAGAATTTTTCACCACAAATTTTCATATATGTATATTTCTGTTAAAATGCTAAATATTTATGATAAAAAAAACTATTAGCAATGTCCTTTAAACACCCTACCCAGAATTTAGCTATCTCTCTTTCTGATATTCAGATGCTGGGCTTGGTAATTAGTGAATGATGGTCTTTTGACCTGAGTTATATGGCTCACATTGTTTTTAATATTAATGATACTGTTGATAAATGTTGTGTGCTGCCTTTGACTGCTAGTGAACTTACCTTGGCATTGGTTATCCTAAATGCTACAGGGTATGGCAGGTTGAGAAGGGATTCACAGACAAGCAAAATAATATATATATATATATATTTTTAAACAGAATTTAGAGGTAAAAGAGTCAAAAGATGTATCTGCAATTCCTCCAAACTTTTTTTCAGTTCTTACTAGCATGTTTGGAGGAAAGATGAATTTAGTATTGCATCTCACTCTAGTGAATACATCAATTATGAATTTTGTGTTGATGAAACCAATGCCACGTGTGAATACTACACTGCAAGAATGGAATGGAAAGGATACTATTTGTGTGCAGCCCACACAAACTTCATAAATTGTAAAGAAGATATATTATTTTATTTGCTTATAAAGTGCCTATTTTACATTTCACACTAAAATAATATTTTTACAGGCCAGTTTCTTTACATGTGTTACCATTATAAACTTACAAAATGAGATTCATTACTCTGCCATTTTGGTAAAATATAAACGGTTAATATTAACAGAAACACATTATACCAGCCAGAGGATAAGCTGATATAGTTTAATGTCATGTTTAAACTACAGCAGAATTCTTTGACATTCCCAGAAACTACATTTATGCCACATGGTATTTTCACCACGGACATTTGGATTTCACTAGATTACTATAGACAGAAGGGTACCTAGCATTGGATTTCACAAGCTGGAATGCATTTATCTGTAAACATGCAGCTTGATTTTGTCACATTGCAAGTCTCATGCGTTCCATTTATAGCCAGGCCATACATCGCATACATGAGTAGTTCGCTTGTACTGTAGCGTACTAGCGTACTAGCTCAAGGCCACTCTTATCATCTGTGTCACTGTGTTAGTTGCTGCCAACTGTTCGAGTTGTAAAGAGTGGAATTCATCGTGCATCTCAAAAGTGAAAGTTTATTCAAGACATCCGTGTTGTGTGTGAATTACATTAGATTAATCTTAATAGTTCACTGAAACGCCTACCGAAAAATTTACGCTTGTAACAAAGACATTTTATGTACGATACGTTTCAGCAGAATTTTCCTGGTATTACAATTCCAGGTAAAGAAACTGTTCGATGTTTGGTTATTGTTAGGACAACGGGATCGCTAAACGCAAACAAAAGAAGTGAAAAAGAAATATTATAGCGGAAGAAAAAATTGACCAAATTGGTACATCATTCGAACGCTCCCCAAAGAAGTCTTTAAGACGTGTTGTACAGCAAGTGGGTGTTTTAAAAACCTCTGTTCATAAAGCTCCTAAACTTTTAAAATTGAAACCTTATAGAGTGACCATAGTTCATGAATTACAACCTCGTGATGAAAAACGAATAAATTTCAATAATTGCATTTTTTAAATATTGTTGACGGTACTACTGATGCACATTTAATACTTTTCTCATATGAGGCATTGTTTCATTTAAATAGTAACAATCGCCACACCATTAAGAGTAATATAAGAACAGAAATTATAAACATTACGCAAGAACTTATGCGTGTGAATGGAAATTTCATCCCAAGATGCAGATGGACCCCACTCTCAACACCACTTATAATAAGGTTAGTGGTCATTATAGCAATTTTTTGTAAGGCGAGTAAAATGAAACAGTTCATTCAAGATAGCCCGTGCATGTTACTATCACTTATGTGTAAGTAACGCTTGAGTTTTAAAACGGAAAATACAGTATTAGTGTGCGGAGCACGCGATCCGCGGCCCGGCAATATAAAGAACGCTCTAGCTTTACACATGCGAGGATAAAATAAAGATGTGCCTGGTTTAGTACAGTTAAAACTTAATAAAATTAGTTTTTTCCGAAAATTAGGGCACCGGGCTGTAATTAGGGGGAGGTATATGTGAAAAACGAGTGGAGGTTAAGCGAAATTTAAAAATCGCTCTAGCGGCCACAATTTAATTTTTTTTAAAGTACTCAGTATAAGCCATTTAAATAAAATAAGACAAATAGTCTCGGAAAATCAGTGTAATCTGACTACTAGGAGGGGGGTTACCTGAAACCCAAAATTTAAAAATCGCTCTAGTGGTGGCATTAAAATTTATTTATCGCAATGAAACTCCGTATATGTCATTTTAATAAAACAAGAAAATTATTTTCTGAAAATTAGAGAAATCGGGCTATTAGGAGTGAGGGTTTACCTAAAACCCAAAATTTAAAAATCGCACTAGCAGCACCAATAGTTATTTTTTTCATAACAAAACTCGGTATATACTATTTAAATGAAACAACAAAAGTAGTTTCTGAAAATCAGTGAAATCAAGTTATTAGGTGTGGCGGGTTTACCTGAACCCAAAACTCAAAATTTAAAAATTTCTCTAGCGGCATCAGTAATTGCAACGAAACTGCGTATATACCAGTTAAGTAAAACATGAAATAGTTACTGAAAATCAGGAAAATCGGGCCATTAGAAGTGGGGGTTTACCTGAAACCCAAAATTTCAAAATCGCTTTAACGGCATTGATATTTGTTTCTACACAACAAAATTTTGTATACACCATTTAATAAATTAGAAAATTAGGGAAATCGGACAATTAAGAGTAGGGGTATACTTGAAAGTCGAAATTTAAAAATAAAAAAAAAAAAAACCCTTTACGTTTAATTTTCTCTATATTGAAATAAAAGAACAAATGAATTCTGTATATAAACTGTATTTATGACGATGCATATGTTTTAATTTAACAAAAGCGTCGCCATGATGATAGTAAATATGAAATTTTAATATAATATATGTTTGAGGATTATATTTGTATGTAAGGGCGATTCATAATAACCTTTAGAAAACGTTTTCGTTACATATTTTTACTAATAACATTTAAATTAAATTTCAAAGGTTTTCAAACTCGATGAAAAGTTCGTCATTTATTGTTGATTGTGTACATTTGCTTAGTATATTGTTATTGTTTTTTAAATAGCAAAATGTTTTTGCTTTATTGAAACATATGAACATCTTAAATACACACACAATGTAACTCTAAACTTTCTGTTATTTTTTTCTATTTTAGTGGATATAAAAACGATACCAAAACTCAGTTCATAAAAGTTCGGCCCGTTTTCTGAGAGATTTCGCTGACTTTATGCGTCGATTTTTGACTAATGGGTGCACTAATGCACTCCTGAAACAAAACATGTGTCATTGCAATGGCGAAAATCCATGAATTGAGTGAGGTATGACGATTTGCTGCCACATTAGCCTTATTTTCCTGACTTGGTTCCATGAAACTTCTATCTGTTCCCCAAACTGTGAAAAACCATTGGTGGAAAGAAATTAGGTCCGATGAAGATTGTAAATCATCAGTTGAGGCGTATTTTGCATGTTCGGAGAAGTCTGACTTTCGTGAGGGATAATGCTTGGGAACTGCAAGGCATGAACACTCAAAGCAACAATTTTCAAGCTTATGCGGCTACCGACCGAGTGCTGCGGGCTAGAATAACACACCAGTAACGGGAGTCTGATTGCAGAATACTGAGAACCCCAAGGCTATTTTTAACTTCAACTAACAGCGAAATCAAATGTTGCTATTGAGGAATCAGACACGGTTTAACTAATCAAACATGTTAACGTTAGCGATCTGCAGAAAAATCGATTTGTATATTATTATATGATTATATTAACATATATTTACATATTAATAGATATGTGTTTTTAACAAAATTATTAGTTTGCTTAGTGTATTCGGACCGGCTACCCCTAGAAGCTTCAGGTCAGAAAATTTTCATGGACAATAGCATCAATTTACTGACACAGTCTGTAAAAACATTTAACTTTAAATCTTATTGACAAGAAATGTTTAAACATGTTAAACGCCTGTTTTTACTGAGGCATAACGTGCAATGGACACTGATGATACATGAGATCAAATTATAAATTGGGAAAGGATTTATTTTTAAGGAAAGAAACCTACCAGACCTAAACTTAGGGGCCTCTGCGGGCATTTGGCATTTGTAAGGAGTGAGGAAAACCTGGAAAAAAACTCAGCCGGTCTGGTTCTAGCGGGAATCGAACCCTAGACCTCCCACTCACTAGTCCGTGCCTTAACGACAAGGAGGAATTATGTTTATTAATATATACATTATTAGAAAATATAAAAAATATAAATATAATTTTTGAGAGTTATACGTATGATTTAACATTTGTTAATCAGGATTTCGCATGGCATTTCAGTTAGCAGAAAGAAACTGCTCCTATTTCACATCTTTTTTAAGTGAGAGGGTAGGAAGGGTGCGGTTGCGGTTTATAATAAAGAAACACTGGATATCTTTCAGGGAATGCGATTTACCAGGGAAAATGTGATCAAGCTCTTGTGTTAAATGTACGGGTTGTTGACACATACCGATTCTGATTTTTGAAAATGAAGAAAGCAAAAGTAGATTTATGTGTTTATTGTTTCCTCCTTGTTAGATTCACAGAAAATATTACTAAACTTTCAACAGTATTCCATATTTGTACCGATGTTTTCAAATCAATGGAAATGCAGTTTCTTTAAAAATTATGTAATATTTATATTTTCATACGCAATTTACACATAGCCCATAGACTCAAAATCTTGAAGTGGCTACACATTTTGTAATATGTCACAAGCCTTGTCCATTTACTTTGATAGTAGCAGCCGAAATCAAAATGGTATTCCATATTTGTACCTCTTCCTCTCTTTAAGTTCAAGTTAAATTTTAAACATCTGCCAAAAAGTTAGTACACATCATTTGTATTAGTTGCACTTATAACCAATATGGCTCAAATACATTTTTTTTAAAAACAAAGCTGTCTACCTTTAATTTAAAGTTTTGGGCAAGCCTTCCTATTTTTTTTTCCTGCACAAAAGTCTTTTCCGGTTATTTTTACAAACACTGTTTAGATCTGTATCTATAAAAGAATACAGCAAATGATCAAACTTTAGTTGGCCATATTAGTTACAGATATATGAGTTGCAGATATTTATTTTTGCTGTATGGAACCCATGTACTGTTACAAAATCTTACATTAACTCTTTTTTATTGTTGTTATTTCTAGAATACCCAATTTTGAATACTCGAACTCCCTGTGTTAATCTTTCTCATTCCTCGGGGTGTGGTTGTTTCCAATATAGGTAATAATGAATGTTCTGTTCCTTGGAGCCTATATGTCTGCTATTAGGACTTCCTTTCTTATTCTAGAAGTTTACTTTTTATTTAAAACTATCTATTATAGATGCTTTTATTTGATGCCTATAATTACGAATATTCGCATGTTTTAAATTAAATATTTTAATATTTTTTATTTTTACAACAGATTTTTTGGGTTTATTTTTTCACTATTAAACTTATATAAGCCTTCCTGTGATATATTTACATTTAAAATTTCTACCTTATAGGATACGATTTTGTACTGTCCTGTCTTATCGTAGCAATTCAGTATTATGTATTTTATAATTGACGAATAACACTAATTCACTGAAATTTTATTCTTTGAAGTTTATGCTTGCCTGTTTTACCTATGATGCTTAATCATATCCTATCCTGCAAGTGTTTTGCAGCTAAGCCCTTTCCGAATTGTGTCTGTTCTTCTTTTCACTCCTTATTGACTATATTAGCCTGTACTTTTTCTGTATTAGGAAAATCTAATAGATTACAGGATTGGATTTACTTAGCACTATAGCATGGTGTGAATAAGGTGTGAATCTACGATTCACTTGTAATTTATTGCAATTCACACAAAAGCATCGAACAGGACAATTTAATGACTGGAAACCATAGCTAGAAAAATGATAAGTGAGCATCGAGATTCTTAAGCACTTCACATCAAGTTAAGTACACTCATACTACAAAGTCAATGCAAACAAAGTAGAACACAATGTATGTATCGGCTACCGTTCGACAGGTAAAAAAGGACTAATGGATGACAGGCGTAAGGGGAGAGGTGGTTTGTAGCTTGTGACGTTTGTATCGCTTCCACATTGTGTACAATCCAGTACAAGCATAACTTCATTAAATTTCATACTGGTTTTAGTACTTAGAAATTCTGATAGCTAGCAATCAGCCTCCAAAACTAACTAATTTTTTCCCACGTGTGGTGTAATCTGTGGATAGATATCTAGCAAGATTTGTTGAACCGTTATTCTCGGAAACAATTGAATGCTATGGAGTATTCATGTTCCTTCATTCCTCCAGAATGACACTTTTTATTAACGAATGGAAATATATATATTTAATACTCTCCGAGGCTTGGCTCCTAATCCCTTGCTCCAAGGTCCCAAAGATATTGTCTTAAGAAGACATACTTTTTTTAATGTAAATGATAGAATGTGTATTAGATGTATTGTCTAAATAATCTGATGATTGAACTTCCAGAAACCGAAGAAGCAGTAACCACCTGAGATGAGAGTAATATCAAAGGCCACTGACAGTATTTTATTCTAAAAGGAGAAAATAACTACATATTACACACGTATGTTAAATGAGCATCAGATCATTTTGAAATGAAAGACTTGTTTATGATCAAGAATAGGTGAGAACAAATTCTTGGTGGATTTTACACCATTAAACCTGTAGATAAAGTTTTTTTTTCCCCCCCAAGTTTTCACCGACTAGGTTGTAGATTACCAAGATCAAATGATTGCAATTTAGAATGGTTCGCTTAAATGACAGAAAATGTGGGTTTTATTAATCAGGGATTAAATATTTATTGAGACTTTTATTTGGGTGTATACAATAAATATGTCGTCACTGCAATTAAAGTTCTTCTTTAGCTGTTTCAGACATGCTTAATTAGCTCATTTGAATAATTATAGTTAATATATATATATATATATATATATATATATATATATATATTTTCTACTGCTACGTCCTCTACATCCATCACATGACATCATTGGTACAGTGCAGTATTGCAGGGGAGCATATGATCAGCACATCGCATTTCGCTGAACGCTATATCACGGCTTACTGGGTCTAAGATCACCATCTCTTCATCAGGCAGCTTCCCAATTGTCCTCACGAGTATGGGGAGGGACCCGTTCCAGATCTCCCTAACTTAGAAAAATTCCTAAGTAGGTATCGGGAATCGAACCCGGGCCTGCCGGATGGCAGTCAGCAACGCTAACCACTAGACCAAGGAGGTGGACAATATCACACTAATTATGAAAACTTAAGCAACTCATGTAGTACAATATAATTAAAATAATAACAACCAGAAAAGCAGACATTTATAGCGCATAATGTGCATTAATGCGCAGAAGTCAAGTCCTTGTGTTTATGTAATTCTTATATACCTGGCATAGCTATGAGGTTTATTTACATTAGCTATGTTCTCTGGAGGTAGGTCATTTTTATTTAGAGACTTTTTTTAACAAGATTGTTTTGTTTATTTTTGACCATTTTTACTGCTGCGGATCACAGGCGGGGACTGATGGTATATGAGAAGAAATTATAAACTGGAAAATGATTTTTTTAAGGAAGAAAACTTCCAGGTATAAGTTTAGGATATCTCCTCGGCATTTGCCATTTATGAGGACTGAGGAATACATGAAAAAAAAAAACCCTCAGTCAGAGAGGATAGTCCTAGCGGGAATCGAATCCCAGACCTCTCGTTCACGAGTCCGCGCCTTAGCGATCTCGGCACCCGTGGTGGTATGTGTAGGTGTCGTGTAGTCTGTAGGCATGAATGTAATGAATAAATGACGCAAATGAGCTTGAAGTCCTTGGCACTTTAATGCTGTGGGTCCTGTTGGTCTAGTGGTAATCAGGCTTGCTTCTTATATCCAAGATCGCGGGTTCAATCCCGGTCAGAATCGATGGATTTTTTCGGGCGTAAATATCCTAAGTATGGCTTCCTTCGGAAGGGAGAAAAGGCTGTAGGTACCATGTCTTAGATTTTACGGCACGTAAAAGAACCTCAAGTCTGAAAGAAGGGACATTTGAGAAAAATTTATCAGCTGTTTCACGCCCTGAATTGAATGGGACGCTGATGATCTGAGATCTCACAAAGTGTCCGTAAATAAACCAAACAAAATAACCTTAAACCTATCTGGCATTGACCTTTTTCAGGATAAGGAAGAACTATATCATATTTTGAAAAGAATGGGGTATGCACACTTTTTAGACACCATTCATTGAAAACTCAGGTTGCAAAATATTGGCTACGAATATTAAAAGAAAAACAATCTTCACTAAGGAAATTTTGCTACTTCTATCAAGTAATAAACTGGCACCATAGTTACTGGGTAGAAGGGTTAAAGAGAGAATCAGAAAGAATTGGAATGGGAGAGAGGGAAATAGCGATAATGTACGGAAGAAAGTTAAAAGAAAACTAATTGACATCAACAGGCAGTACATAGTAGCAGCAAGCACAAAATAACATTATTAGAACTCATAAATGAGCCAAAATAAACTGGGGGAAGGATTTATAATACATCACTTGAGTTTTAAGGACCGACCGATCAGGTATAGCTTGACTTGGACCGGGGGCTTGGAAAGCACAAAAAATGACCAATGAAACAGACAATAGAGTTTGCTTTCTTTGTGAAAATATGGAAGATGGGCAACAAATTGGCAATGGCCAAACACAGAACACTGGCGGGTGAAGTTTACATACTCGAATAGGAGTAGGTTAGCATGCTGGGACTTTCTTGCTCAGGAAGAAAATTGGTCAAATCTGGGTGGGTTTTTTATGTAAAGTGCGCCTAGTTAGAAGCTGTTTGTGTTTAGTTGACGTGTGAAAGAGATAGAAAGTGCGTGTGTGTTTTCATGTAATATAAATATGTGCGTGTTAATAGTTTTATATAAATATTTTCATATAATATTATTATTTCTGCTTAATAGTTTTATATATGTCATTTGCATATTTTCCTCTACTGTGAATAGTAGCAAGTAAATCTCAGGACCCATGCGATGGGTATAATGTGAAAGTTAATGCACATATATAGTTTGTAAAATAAACACCGTTATCTATCTAACTCTATCAAAAAACAACAATCTGTTTTCGAAATAGCTTAACCTGACCGGGAATGAAATTCAAAACAGGATTGGTATTCTCATTCGCCACCACTAGACAACGAAAGCGGTCTTAAAGGTATTATGTTACCTCTAGAGTAGGATTTTTCTAAATATGATAACCTGTTCTTGAATTGACTGTAAATGTAAAGAGAAGGTAATTGTGGAAATTTGTTGATGCCTACAGGAATTCCTAGCTCTATCGATACATCATGTTAATAATAATACCAGCAATAAGAAATATTTGGCGTTAGCTGGAAATCTTGTATAAGGTGGACGGCATCACATGCCTGTGCCCATGGCATTAGACAGACGTCATATGGCCAATATTACGTTTCGACCTTCTGCAATGCTGCAGAAACTTCCAGATATTCATTTGGACAACAGGCTGGGTGGTGCTGAATCGGTCTGGTCACGATGTAATAAAATAATAATAATACTAATAACAACAGCAACAACAACAAGCCCATGTTAATCCCTGCATAGCAAGAGATTCCTACTTATGTAGGGTTGGCTCAGTTTTTTATTCGCACGAGGAGACAGCCATGTTAGTTTGAGTGATTTACCCCTTTAGATTTCGTTTCTTCATTTAGCTAATCGCATTCTAGGTTAGATCCCATGAAGTCTGGTGCAGTTCATAATACTATACGATGCTAGGCTAATATAACATTTGTCTTTTGTTCTTGGTCTTCTTATTTGCCTCCTAGCCTACACTTTCATCTGGATATCTTACCACTTAGGGTTTGAAGCACTGCATTGCATCTTGCTACCTCTCACCCCAGGGTTTCCACTGCACTCTTTCTGGTGATCCTTGTCCAGTCTGCGCATGCTGCTGTCTGGAATCTACCTACTTTTATGCATTTAAACCTTTTTTTATTGGACGATAATTTGGGTTGTAAATTGTAAAGTTATTTTACTGGCTTTAGATGAAAATAATATATGATCTCCTTTTCCCAGTTCGGACGTCCCACACTGTTGAGTCTAGCAGCATGACCTCCCCATTCCCACTCTTTCATTTTGGATCTTTCTCTTATTTCTAAGTTCGGTATATTCTGTACATTACTTTGAGGTTCAAAACTCGCCTCTCCATGTTTCGCTGGCATATTCTCAGTCTTTCCATCTGTCTTTGTACGTCGGTCCAGGTGGTGTAGTGGTAACCATACTTGCCTTCTAAATCCAAGGTCGCGGGTTGAAATCCGGTCAGGATCGATAGATTTTTTCGGGCGTAAAAATCCTAAGTATCGCTTCCTTCGGAAGGGAAGTAAAGGCGCGGGTCCCGTGTCGTACATTTACGACACGATAAAGAACCTCAAGCCTGAAAGAAGAGGTCTCTGAGCAAAATTTGTCGGCCGTTTCACGCTCTGAATAGAACGGGACGCTGATAATCTGAGATGTTAAAGAGCGTCCATGAATAAATCAAATCCAAAATCCTGTCTTTGTGCACCCCCAAGTCTGGCATCCATACAGTAATACTGGGCTAATACAGTTTTTCAGTATTTTGAATTTTAGCCTTTGACTTAGAGCTTTGTCTTGAAGAATGAATTTCTGACTGTGGAATTTGCTCCATGCATGTGGAATGCGTTTATTTATCTCTTTTTCTCTAGTCAATTTTACTGGTACCAACAGGCCTAGGTATGTGCATTCTTCTATTTGTTCTGTTGTTACTGGTTCCACATTCTCAGTGGATATCAGTTTCGCTTTGTTTGCATCCATTCTCATATCTACTTCTTTGTTTTTAATATTTATTTCTCAATTCGTCTGCCGTTTTTGCAAATGAACAAATCGTCGGCAAAGCTGAAATTCGTGAGTCTTCTACCGTTTATATTTATGCCGAACTTATTTTTGCTCCAATCCATTTTTCTGAAAACATTTTCCAAAAGACGTGTGAATTGTTTCGGGGATATAGCGTCACGATATAGTGTAGTAAAATCTCTGTAGGGGATCGAATCCCGAACTATCCAATCTGTCTTTAGAATCTTAGAAATGTAATTAGTATTGCAGTTGCGTTCGGCCATATTGGCGCTAAAATATTATGGTAGTGGTTTTTCTTATACATTTAATGAATATTACATACTGTGTTAGTTACGTGTTCATAAATAGTGTAACCGCCGCGGGTAGCCGAGGTCGTTAAAGCGCGGGCTGGTTAAAGGTCTGGGGTTCGAATCCGGCCAGGACCGTTCTCCCTGACTGAGGTTTTTTCCACATTTTTCTTAGTCCTCAAAATAGCAAATGCCCTAAATTTAGGCCTGAAACGTTTCCTTCTTCTAAAAAATCCTTTCCCAATATATCATTTCATTTCATGTTTCATCAGTGTCCACCGCCTGTGGTGCCGCAGTAGTTAAAACTATTCAAAAATAGATAGTGTGTGAAAAATGAATTAAATAAAACACTTACGCAGTAATATTTTAATAATTAGTTAATTAAGACCACAGTAGCGTTTACTCTTCCCACATATCAGGTCCGGATTTTTTTTCAGAGATTTTCCTCAGTTCTTAAGGTAAATGCCTGGGAAATTTAGACTATCACTCATTGTTTCATCATATGGTATAATAAAATTGAAGAAAATAATGCCACGATCATAATAATTTCCGTACATTGGACAGAAGCGAGCAAATGATTTCAGCATGTCAATGCATGGAAAGCGTAAATAGATCTACGGCTATCTTGTGGTTATATTGCATTTTCTTTAAGGATCATACTTTTTTTTTAATGGTATGTAACGCCCGTTGTTATTACCGAGGCATCACAGGCGGTGGACACTGATGATACATGATGAAATGATAAATTGGGAAAGGATTTCCAGGCCTAAGTTTAGGGCACCTCCCCGGCATTTGTCATTTATGAGGATTGAGGAAATCCTGAAAAAAAAAAACCTCAGTCAGTAAGGACGAACCCCAGACCTCCCGCTCACGAGTCCGCGTCTTAACGACCTCGGCCACCCGTGGCGGGGGGATCATATGTAGGGAACCAAAGTTCGGTGTTATTATAAGATAGGCCAGAAAGTGTTTCCTGTAAACGGTCTCTCCATTTATCTCTTACTAGGTATCGGATTATTTATATTTACAAAAGACATTATTTTAAATAATAGTTTAAGACAAGTTTAAACGTAGGTATTTATTACATTATGTATTTACTACTGAGTACATATTCTCCTAATCTAACAAAGAATGCAGTTCATGTTCTTCTTAGATTCTTCTGGAGAAAGGTTTGAGTGGTAAGTCAGGAGCTGTAGATGAGAATAGCATTGTCATTGATTGGGATATTAGCTTTGAAGATAATCCACGCTGATGACTTGAGCTGTTAAAGAGCGTCCATAAATAAAAATGAAGATAATCTGTTCTGGACGACTTTCAGTTCAGAAAATTCAGTTCTGCGCTCAATAAAGAGCCACTTGTGCATTGTCAGAAAGTTTTGGTGTCTCCAAAACAACAGTTGCTACGGGACTGCAAACAACTTGACATAGAAGTCGAAGAGTAGATCCACATGAACTTAACCGAAGCTCAGACCCAGCTACGAATTTATATTTCTAAACAGTATCTTAATTTCCTGGACGACTGATTCGTGACGCATGATGAAAAATGACTCGTTCCGCAATTCTGAGAATAGAAAGCAATGGGTATTACCTATGAAAGAACCACAGTAGGTTATTCGTGAGAGTCGTTTTGGGCAAAAGGGATACTTTGCGTTTGTCAGGATTTCCAAGGAGTTTTCCATTTTGAGCTTGCCCCAAAAGATCTTGGAGTTGACGCTGAGCAACTGCACAGGATTTTCAAGTTTTAAGACTACGCTATCCGATTTTAATAAACAAATCCCGTTATACTGCAACAAGACAATGCTGCTGCTCATCGTTCAAGAGTCAAACGTCCGAAAAATCCAGGAATTAAAAAAACCTCACTTAGAATACAGTCCAGATGTTTCACCTTCTGATTATGTTTTTTTCCAATCCAAGATAGTATTTCTTAGAGGAAGGTGGTTCGACAAACATATGCTCAGAGTTTTTTTGCCTCTAAGTCAACTAATAGATTCAACTAATAGATTGGACGAAAATCGTCGAGAAAATGATGGCCTCATTTTTAACAGTAATGCTTATTTTTGGTTTTTGTTATGTTATATTAAGTTACTAATTATAAAAATTTTTTCTGGCTAACATAGTAAAATAGGACTTTAAGGAGCTCCCAAAGAAAACTGGAAGCTTTTCCACATCTCTTACTATGGGACTATTAACACTTTTGGGTATATGTCCAATTGACTATTTAATCCGCTTAAGAGCAGCCTGTTATTGGCATATAAACAAAACAATTAAAAGCAATGGGCATTATTGGCAAAGTATGAAGAAATAAAAAAGAAATAAAATGTCTTTATTACAAATATGGCAACAAGAATGGGATGAAATAAATGAAGGTAGAAGAGTGTATGAAATCTTCCCATCCATAAAGCAAAGATTACAACTCAAACATATTGAACCCAGCAAAGAATTAGTACATATGTAACATAATACGAGTTTGCAAAGATTTAAATTACAAGCAAAAAATACTTGTAATGTTTATAACGTAATCGACACACTGGATCATGTTTCATTCGAATGCCCTAAATACCAGTCAATTGTAATTTTTTTTTGATGATTTATTTATGAACACTCTTTAACATCTCAGGTCATCAGCGTCCCCTTCAACTCAGGGCGTAAAACGGCCGACTAATTTTGCTCAGAGGCCTCTCTTTCAGGCTTGGGGTTCTTTATCGTGCCGTAAATGTACGACACGGGACTCACGGCTTTACTTCCCTTCCGAAGGAAGCAATACTTAGGATTTTTACGCCCCGAAAAAATACATCGGTCCTGGCCGGGTTCGAACCCGCGATCTTGGGTTTAGGAAGCAAGTATGGTAACCACTACACCATCAATTGTAGTTGAGGAAAGATGGCTACTTGCAGGGAAATACATTTGGAACACTATGAATTTGAACACAATGAATACTTCCATAGAAGATCCTAGAGAATTAGAGAAAGGCAAGAAAGATATATACAGGAAGAGTCAGTTAAAAATAAGAAGATGAAGAAGATAACACCAAAATTGAATGAGAAAAGGAAACAGAGTTAACAAAAGAAGGGAATAATGGTATTCTTCGGGTGTAAAAAACGCGGCTGAGAGAAGAAGAGGAAGTAGGCCGAGAAGAGAAAGTGGAAAATATATGGAATATCCAAAAAGTAGAAGAGGAAGAAAGAGAAAGCACAGAAGTGAAAAGCACCAACGACCAATCCAAACCTATGAAAAAGGTACAGATGAAAGTTTAAATGTAGAAGAAAATGAAAGAAAAAGAGAAGAAAAGGAAACTACACTGTCAACACACCATGGTCCAGTACAGCTGTTGCTTGAGACCGGCAGCAACCTCGTTGATGTTCAGGTCCTGTTGCCTGGGGAGCAGCCCGGATACCGAGCGACAGCGGAAATGAAGATTTTAGTTAGTGAATTGTATAAAAATTGTAAATTAATTGTAAACTGTAAAAGTTAAGGCATCTAAAAAGTACGTTGTTTGAAATACCTATAAATGAAGTGTAAACGTTTATTCAGCCGGTTTAATTATATATTATAGTTATAATAGCCGTACGCTGGTTTCCATTACCGGTGTGCTTTATTGAAATTAAAAAAAAATTGTTTGGTTATAGTATTAGCACCGTAGATTTTAAAATCTGTAGAATTTAAATTGCAATGATAAATGAAAGAGGGATAAATAAAAAGTAATCCTGATGTAAAATCAAGTTAGCAGGATATAAGCATTGCAGATTAAATTTTAATGTAATTTAATTGTGTTTAACGCCTGTTTTTACTACTGAGGCACCACAGACGGTGGACTCTGATGATACACGAAATGAAATGATAAATTGGGAAAGGATTTTTTTTTTTTTTTTTTAAAGATAGGAAACGTTCCAGCCCTAAGTTTAGAGTACCTTCCCGGCATTTTCCCGGGAAAACCAGGGGAAAAAAAATTCAGTCAGAAAGGACGATCCAGATCTCCCGCTCAATATGCGCCTTAATGACCTCGGCCACTCTTGGCGGTAATTTCGTGTCTTGGATAAAATTTATTGTAATTCAGTATTCTACTTAATTATTACTGCACCTTGACTTGAATTCTTATTAAAATTGCTGGCCGGGAGGACTCAGATTCGATACCTAATAACTGCTTAGGAATATTTCTAAGCTAGTAAGGTCTAGAACGGGGTCCACCTAGCCTTATGAGGATAATTGGGCAGCTGCCTGATGGAGAGATGGCACATTCTTCGATCTAGAAAACCGCGTGATAGGTGACCGGCATACTGATACCTTCCTCTATCAATGAAGTCATAAGACTGAGATAGATGTCGCTGCGGCAGACCATGGCCATATCTGGGGTTGTGGCGCCTCTGGATATATTTTACTTAATTTATTTATTATTGTTATTTGTGGACATATTCATATTTTAATACATTGCGCGTTTCTCTTATAAGAAACCCCAGAAGCTGTAGGAATTAGGTACACGAATATTCTTTCGTTGTTTATTGGCAGCAAGGAAGGGAATGAGAGGGGAGTGTGAGAGACATGTATGTTCTCCCGAGGGCACTGTTACGCCATTATGTCCAGCACTGCCCATTACGGGTTTACGCGGAATGGGAGAGGAAGGTTAATAGTGGTTTGTTCCTGTGGCATGCACCCCATTTAATACATGTAAATGTTTTATCGCACCACTCAAGTACGGCGTCTGTGGACTCTTCAGTATTTCACGATAAAGAACGAGTCGCTACGTATGGGCTAATGCCTAACTCAATTATATGACAGCAGTGAGTATAACATGACTACGGTGGTGCAATGCAAAAGGGATATGCATTTATTTCTTACAGCTTTTATAGCTTTACTCGAAGACTTGTTTATATCAGCAGGAAAACAACTATATTTAAACTTTTAATGGGGAGGGGAAGAAAAATGATGGTTAATTGATTGATAGGTTTTAATTAATTAGAATATTTATTGTATTATGTAGAATTAAAGACTTTCTGCATCTCTTCTCCCGCCGCTGTCTCGAAGTGTCGCTATGCTACAGCTAGATTCGCTAGAGCGCTGGAATTTTGTGACCTTTCAGGTCAAAGGGAAAAAGGATCAGGAATCAGGCAATAGATGAACACAAGTCTTAGAATCGGAGATAACATGATTTATTCCTTGTATTTACTGTTCACTGCTAAGGATCGCCTATAAGTTCTGAGTCGGTCCTGGTGGTGTAGTAGTAACCAAACTTGCCTTCTAAACCCAAGATCGCGGGTTCAAATCCGGCCATGATCGATGGGTTTTTTGGGGGTAATAATATCAAGTATGGCTTCCTTCGGAAGGGAAGTAAAGACATGTGTCCTGTGTCGTACATTTACGGCACGTAAAAGAACCTCAAGCCTGAAAAAAGAGGCCTGAAAAATTTTGTCGGCCGTCACGCCCTGAATAGAATGGGACGCTGATGACCTGAGATGTTAAAGAGCGCCCGTAAATAAACAACATCAACAATTTAAGTTCTGATACTGTTAAGTGATTCTTAGACCACTCTTGCTCTATTTAAACCAACCTACTACCTGGCTGACCGGTAACGCACTGATTTGAATTGTTGGTAACTGACTACTTGTCTACATTAATCTTTCCGATAGCTAAACTCTCAACTTAATCTTCCCAGTATCTAAACTCTTACCTTACTCTCTTGGGGCCTCGAAATCACAACCTTTTATAAACTATACCTTCGTCCGGTCGCTAGGCCTCTCCTGCCATTTCAAAATATCATTATTGAATAATTTCGACAGTAATGTCCTCTACACGGCTATCTATTGACTGAGGCGCGTGCATATAATTTCCTAAGCCCCTGATTCCCATAGGCCTTATATAATTTATTTCACCCGCAATGATCTGCTGCATCAGCAAGTTTCACATTACGGTTCGTCTTAAGCTAAGCTTTATGACTTTTCACATAATAGAAGGGTTTATGACCTGTTCCTTTTCCCTAATATTTTCCAGAAACCTTAATGGCGACCCTTCTAACACAAAGCCTCTTACAACATATGCAAATGATGTACAGAGCGATTTGGCTTTTTTGTCCTGCCCAAAACACAAAATTTCCTGACTTATTTATGAAGTTTCTGTCAACAAGTGTTTTCTACTACCCACTCAATACACAAGTAACTTAACTATCAACATGAATACATATAATTTATACACGTTAATTTTAATACTATTTATAATATATGTAATTGATTATACAAATATTGGTAATATTTTAATTGGGGGGCGGCATCTCATAAATACTACTTCAACTTCCAACATAAAAATTGTCTAAAAACAACATACATTTCTAATTATCTGAGCAAATGATAAATAGTAAATAAATATGGGTGTCATATTCATTTATCTACGTACTTTTATTTAAGTTGTTACACTGTGAATGAATAAATAAGTTGCTTTTTATATAGTAATCTAGTAAATTTTCTAAATGTTAAGGGATACGGCAAGA
Organism: Metallyticus violacea; assembly: GCA_030762175.1. NCBI lineage: Eukaryota > Metazoa > Arthropoda > Insecta > Mantodea > Metallyticidae > Metallyticus > Metallyticus violacea. The sequence goes on from CM060844.1 coordinate 57,154,463, forward strand.
GACGTTTTTAATAAATGAACGAATACTCAGCATGTAAGTCGAGATGAAATATTTATAGTGATACGAATAATTAGACATGAAATACAAACTGATGCCGCCAGAGCTGTGAATACCGGATGCGTTATATGTGAAGGCAGGATTAAGAAGAACAACATGATGTTTTAACTTGTGCTTGCAATCATCCGTATTTTATTGTCCGCTATATCAAGAAAAATCATTAACGGATCCCTAAATACAAGGAATCTTCAATAAAGAATAATCATAGAGGCATAAAATTTAATTTTACATTATTTAGTTAGTTTAAAGCTTAATGTACGCTTAGGATAGTTTCATTGTTGTCGCTTCCGGTTCCGCACATAAGAGGTGTGCAGTTTCGCCTACAGTAAAATGGACAGACAATGTGCTGCTCTGAAATTCTGCTTTCGTCTCAAAAAATCTTCAACTAAGGTCTTGCAATATTGAAGGAGACCTTTGGAGAGTTTGTTTAGCCCTATAGACAGTTCGAAGATTATATAAATGTTTCAAGAGGGGAGGCAATTTATTTCAAAGAAAAGTGGACTCGGCATTCCAGTTTTGCTCTCACTGAAGAAAACGTAACATTGCTGCTGTCATTGTGAGAGAGTAACATTAAGAACACTTACAGAAATCCTGAAATTTTCACTGGGTGCCGCCCACACGTTGGTAACGGAAAAGTTGCACATGAGAGGTGTTTATGCACGGTGGGTTCCAAGACTGTTGATTCTCGAAAGATTTGCTGATTTGCATGCAGTTGAAGATGGTATTACGGGAGATGCGGAGTTTCTACTGATGATACTGGATTAAATTATTTCGATCCTGAGATCAAACAGAAAAGTTCTATGTGGAAATCTTCACCATCACCAGCTGGGAAAGATATGGTCATCTCATTTTTCGATATTCAAGGAATGGTTTACCAGCATGCCATACCTGCACACATAACTGTAACTGGGCAATATCACGGAGATGTCCTGAAAACTCCGCAAGACTATATCATCCGCACAAGCTGGAAGCTGCAAGGACATTGCAAATATTGTTGCTGAATATCTCACAAAAAGAAATGTGAAATACGTCCCTCACCTTCGCCCCATGTGACATTCCTTTTTTCCAAATTGAAGAAGCATCTTCGTGGGAGACATTTTCCATCATCATAAGAAATGGTGAAGGCTGTGGAAGCGATTTTGAAGGACCTGGTTTCCAGCATCTCTTTGAAGGCTGGCAGATGCATCCAGAGGGGTCTACTTTGAGAAAGATCATCAAAATTATGATGACGAGAAATGGTATGTTGTTAAAAATATTATGATAATTCGTTTTTAAACAGTCTTCGAAAATTAAGTATCAGAATGAAGTTAACTGTGTGCCAAAAATGTATATAAACTGGAGTGAGAAAATAATGTTGGTACATTAACTATGACTGAAGCTGAGCTCAATAAAACACATCACATGACAAAGAACTCGCGAGAGGTTTTGTATATGAAAACTAATTATCATATTTTAATTCTTTCGGGTTACTGCGCCATGGATTTACGTTTATTAGACCACTGCACAACAACACTGAAGTTTTAAATTTGGATGATATGAACGCCAGCTGTGAAAGCCTTAGAAATGGCATAGCTACCTTTCCTTCTTAACCAAATCGTCTATTTTAGCCTTATTAAAATTTATTTTGTACAAAGAACACGTGACATACAAAGATGAAACAGCACGAGCGGTTGTAGACTTAAAATCCTGAACTGCAGTTCTCAAACAGCATCTTTATGATAAAAGACGTGCCAAAGAAAAATGTTTTGCGCCAGATGATGAGATCAGGATGGAAATATACAACCAATAAACGATGCGAGTAACGATATGGAATCGAGAATGGGAATCAAAAGCACTTTTGTCACAGAAGAGGGGTGTCCTTTTGGAGGAGGACGAAAAAAGTAAAAACCTTGCAAAAGTACTGAAGACCGTGACTCGAGCTTGTGAAATGTTTTAAATAAGAGTCGGTTACCTTTATAAGACAGGAAACAATATTAATGTCGTCATTTAAAGAAAAAGTTGGGCATATTAACTTCAGAATACCTTTCCTTTTTATTTTTCTTCTCTTCTGACCAACTTACATGCTTTTCTTCTAATATACAGCGTTATCTTGAAATTCCTATCATTTCGTAGGAAATGGCAAGCATTTTGATCTTACAACTCATTCTCACATTTCGAAACCAAGGTATAGTACTCTTGGTTTTGCGTTTGTGTTTTTATGTAGATTTCTTTTACTTCGGTTGGTATCTAACCACTGAATACTGTTATATATTACACAAAGTCACCGTCTATAATAACAATAGGGAACACAATTTTTACCCCTTGGACAGCAATGACTAGTTTTTTTTTTTTTTTCATTTTTAATACGCAGAAACCGAATATATTCTTTAAATTAGCTTAGCGGGTCTCAGTTTCTATTTATATTAGATTCCCAACTATAGCAAAAGTAATATCATGTACAGTATGTACTAAGACTGTTACTTACATGTTGTAGAATGGATATTAAATAAATGATTATGTGCAGTATAAAACATAATTTTTGCTTGGTGAATTTCCAAATCCCTAAACAATTAGACAGTCCTTCATAGTAGAACTAGCGATTAATGTAACATTTTATCAAAGGACTGAATAGAGAGGGCAGTGGCTTCTTTTACCTGCAAGAATTATTTTCCAGTTTGACACAACTACAATGTTATAAAGAAATAGGCTATAAGATGTCACTAAAAGTGCATTTCCTTCAATCACACGTAGACTTTTCCCCTGAATATTTAGGTGCTGTAATGATGAACAGTGAAAGCGCTTTCATCAAGACATAGTCGCAACGGAAAAACGTTATCAAGGTCGCTGGTACCCTCCAATGTTGGGGAATTATTGCTAGTGTATGTAGAGGGACGGTAATTCCGACTACAAGAGAGAGTCAAAAGACAGCAAGGATTTTTGGGACCTATGAAGACGCGTGTTTTGTTATTTCTATTGTTAATAATAATTCGTTTATATAAATTCGGTTTATTGCTATTGTGACTAAGAACTGATTTTCATTGTCCTAAAAATAGCAAAATTCAATTCGCATTTATGTAAATTGCAAATTAAAATCGCTGACTGTGATTTTGATTTTACTTGGAATTTATTAACTAAACCCGATAGGAAAAAAATCCAATGCCATTTTCGGATTCAGCGCATCGTTTTCGATAAGAACCGGATATTTTTATTCTGAAGGCACGACAAAAAGTTGTTTTTGTTCCTAGTACAATTATTAATTTCAGTAATTATGCGACGTCATTAGAAAGAGCTACATTATTTAACTTCTGCACATCTGACATCTTTGTAACTTCAGATGTGCAGGATGGAAGGCAAGTTATGCAGAAAATTAAATAACATTTATTAAAAAAAATTCCCTTTGGCACTTGACAGACCTCTTGGCCATACCTTTTTATTTTGTGAGAATACCTAGCGGGTTGGTGTAGGCGTTAACACTTGCATCTCATATTCTGGAGGTCCTAGGTTCAAATCCTTCGATTTAAGGATTTCCGTAGTTTTCCTCAGTTCCCTTTTAAGAAAGGGAAAATGCGATTTAGTATTTATCCTTCCTTTATCCCATCTATTTGTGTTTGTGCCTACATCTTCAGTGTTTGTGATGTCATCAAGACCATCTGGCATAGGATTGACCACTCCATTCATGGAGCCATGTGCATTTAGAGTAAATAGAATAAATAGGCTAGGCGACCTACCCCGGTATTGATGTGTGTCAGGGGACGTAAGTCCTGCAAACATAGGACGGTAAATGCAGAAGAAATAGAAATATTATTAATGAACGGGAATTTATTCATTATGATTGAAATAGTGGATACATTTAGCAATTTTTGTAATAAATAAACACATTTTCACACAAATCAGTCTTAAAGATGCATACGAAGCTTATGTGTTCGTAAAATTATACTTGTCAACATGAGCTATCGAGAAGTGTTGCGAAATGGATCTAAGCAAACAACAGAGAGTAGCTAAATTCAAGTAAACATAATTTGGCATGGTATATAGAGCGGTCATGCATTATTACCATTGGAGTGAAAGGCTCAACAGAGCATTCTAAGGGAAAAGAAATGTATTTAGGAAACGGAACACAGCAGAAATACAGCCAGAATAGATCGTAACCATGGGATCGAATAACATCGTCACTTTATTTTAACTTAGTTAATTCCCTTATTACACTTCGTTGATTGGATTAAAATTGCAAATGTTGTACCTATAGATTATAAATTGTAAATTCCTTTATCAGAAATTGATTCTTTTGTCAATATTAGATGCACTGAAGAAGTTAACAACAAATGGATGAACACAGGATGTTTTAAATAAAAGTATCGCGTATTTTCCCAGCAGGTAGAGCTGGTCGAAGCTGGCATATCCTTTGGGATATGAGCCTTTCTTTATTAGGCTAACCAAAGTTCAGTAAATGTGGGTCCAAGATAATTTGTGTCTATCCATTTCCGTTCATATAGGTTGTGTTTTCCTCCGCAGTGCTCTAACAGTGCTGCTGGAGTCGATCGTCTATCAATCAGTTGAAGTTATGAGCATCAGTATAAGGCGACATATGTGGTTCATGCGGGAACACCACCCCATTTTCTAGACATCGTGTGACAATATCTAACTGGACGATGGATTTGTCGAGAAGTCCAATAACATGGTCTTCCTGTCACTTGACTTTTATCTTTTGTAATTTTGACTATGGAAGCACTTAAAGACGTTAGTGTATATCACACCAATGGATAACACATAAAATTACAGGGCCTTGTTTTTTTTTCTTTTTTTTGGGGGGGGGGAATGATTTATTTATGAACGCTCTTTAACAGCTCAGGTCATCAGCGTTCCATTCAACTCAGGGCGTGAAACGGCCGACAAATTTTGCTCAGAGGCCTCTCTTTCAGGCTTGAGGTTCTTTTTCGTGCCGTAAATGTACGACACGGGACTCACAGCTTTACTTCCCTTCCGAAGGAAGCCATACTTAGGATTTTTACACCCCGAAAAAATCCATCGGTCCTGGCCGAGTTCTAGCCCGCGATCTTGGGTTTAGGAGGCAAGTATGGTAACCACTACACCACCAGGACCTACACACAGGACCTTGTGCATACTGCATATCACAACGAGGTATATGGTTCTTTGAAACGTAGGAGTGAAACATGTTGACCATATGTGTCTATAGGAAAGAACTTTTTGGCTACTTTTGATCAAAACTAAAAGAGTGCTGTTGGATAAGCCCGTGCAAACTCAAAAGTTGGTAGCACTATATTTTTTCAACATTACCTTGACAACATGGTAGATGTTGAGGGATGATATCCGGTTAAAAACACGCATGAAGCATAGTTTGTGTTTGAGAGCCATTTTCCTACTTAAGTTTGTAAACAAACGTTCAAAGTGGAGAAACAAAATTTGTGTATTAATAAAACATTACTTTTTCAAGAAGTCAGCACCTGGAGAAACTAAGGCGAAGTAAAAAAAAAAAAAAAAAAAAAAAATACAGCATGTCTTCGCTTTCGCTTAGAATGGCGTATAAATGTTTTAGATGTAATCGAATGAGCTCAAGCGATGCTGACACCCCGTCGAGGTAACAACTCCCGAAGTTACTGAAAAGGATCCACGGCATAGTGCCGAGTGATCAAAGATTGAAAATGCGGTTGATTGCTTAAGCCGTGGGAATTTCTGATGCATAATATTTTGCACAATCATCTGCAAATGAAAAAGCTATCGGCGAGGTGGATGGCGCTTTTACTAAGGATTGACAAGTAAATAAAACGAATTTTCACCTCGGTAAAGAATTTGGAGTCTAAGTGAATTTCGGAGACGTTGTGTGACAGATGACGAAACGGGGATTCAGGAGTAGTCGAACAGTAAGTTACAACAGGGGGTGGGGGAAAAAACCCGCTCCGAAGAAATAAAAACGATTCCCTCACTAAGAAAGGTGACAACTGTGTTTTGGAATTGCCACGGCGCAATTTTAAACCATGTGGGAAATGGGCAGAACTTAACCGGTGAATATTACGCTATGCTATTGGAGTAATTAAACAATGCGATCAATAAAAATCTTCCTCATTTCGTGGAGTAAAAGGTCCTGTTCCATCACGATAACGCTCTAGGGCACAAGTCTGCGACTGCAAACTCAAAATAATTTGATTTAAGGTAGATTTACCCCTTAAACCCTCTGAATTTGACTCCCTCGTATTGCTTTCTGTTCCCAAACATGAAAAGATGGCTAGTAGGAAAGAAATTCCCATTAAATGAAGATATAATCTCCGAGAAAAATGTATATTTTGGAGAGCTGAAGAAATCGCATTTTTGGACTTGATAAAGAAATTTTAAAACCGCCGAAATAAGTATAGATTTGAATATGTTGAGAAATAAAACGAAAATTGTATGTTTCATTTTTGCACGGCCTTATACTCTTTTACCTGCTATGAAAAGACGTGGAACTTTTAAACACGCTGTTTACAAAAAGGGAACATCACCCCATAGCCTATTTACTAAACCGACATGGTTTAAGGTCTGGAATCGTAAACAGGAGACCTGCGGTTCAGTCTCGTCAGGATTGTTCTCTTCAACTGAGGTCCAGGATTTTCTAAGTCCTCATTAATGGCAAATGTTAAGGGATACCCTAATCCTAGTTATGCCTGAATCTCTTCCTTAAAAGTATAATCATTGCAAATTATGGTTAATCTCACGTATCAATGTTCATGTCTGTGATACCACAGTAGCATAAACACTACTAAAAATATCGGTATTTAGAAACGAAACGTTCTAGCTTGTAATGGGCGATTTTTCCTTCGCGGACTGCTCCAGGCAGCAGTTGACCGAGCTCTGGAGTTCTCGTCTTGTTTCCACGCTTGAAAGCCGACTGGGAAGTCGGAGGGGAGATCAGTACGAGTTTAATTCTAGGTACGTACCGACATGTTCTTGTGTGATGTGTGTGACAGTGTATTATGTATTCATTAGGCAGAGTAATGCAGTGTATAAATTACTTTAATATCACTCAATTTAGTTATTCTACTTCCTAAAGAGTATTTATTTACGATTCATACGTGCGTACAGAATCAGCTCGTGATGTATGTAGATTGTTTCAAGAGATATTTTCTGATATTCAACTTCCAATCAAGTTCGATTCACAGATTGGTAGATAAATTTCGTGAAATGGAAAGTATTCCTGATAAAAAAGCGTATACAGTATTCGCAGAAGAAACGTTAGATAACTGTGGGCATCCTGTGGAACATTACACTTCGACGTCTTTCTCAGCAAACGGAAATTTCCTATTCTTACTGAAGTTAAAATCTTACTGTAATGCAGTGTGACCCTGCATCCAGGAGTAAATTTTGGGAAAGGATTTTGAATAGTGTGCATGATGGAGAAATTGACCCTAATGTAATTTTATTTACGGACGAATTTTGGTTCCTCTAAGAAGGTAATGCTAATTCTCAAAACAACCGATACTGGAGTTCAGAAAAATCCAGCCTACTTAACGCGGAAGCCCTGCATGATCAAAAGATAAAAGGGTGGTGCGACATTAGCTGCGAAAGAATAATGGGCCCTAGTTTTTTAAAAGAAACAATTAATAGTAACAGCAAATATTTGGTAATCCCTTTTCCGTGAATTAACTGTGAGAGAACGTAGACCATGTTTCTATGCATGCAATTCATGATAGACGATAGAGTCATCACTAAGAACACATGACTCCCTCAGGATCTCGATTTAAATATGTGAAGGGGGGGGGGTGCTTTAAAGACAAAACTATCGCATTAGATAACTGAAAAACAACATTCGTGAAGAAAGTTCTTCCCTTTCTCGTAGAGAACTGCAAAGAGTAGCGGAATTTCATAAATTAATTCCAGAAATGTATGGGAGACAGTTACAGTATCTTCTTGCTTGATAATAGTGAGTAGATGTACCTTTTAAGTGTTAATAATATCTTATACGACAACCATAGTTGAAAATTTCGATGATGGTTACTTACTTCTTTAAGTTTAAAGATGGTGGTAAATCACAGAAGAAAGAAATCTTGAAATTCGAACCGTAATTATCTTCAAAATACAGTTGGAATAAAGGGTCCACAGAATATCCTAAGCGAAAAGGATACGTGTTTAAGAAGAGGAAGATATATCATTTCTCGATGACTATATGATCTAAAGTCAGAATGGATCAGAATGTTTGAAATATGACGGCAATAAGAGTGACTATAAAATTATAGGGCATTTATTGTTCTATTAATAATATATTAATCATTAATTATATTATTATTACTACCAATAAAACTTTTAGAAGCTGTAATGGGCTATTAAGCTACCTGATAAAATTGAGAAACAGGTCAGGTCACCTTAATCTGAACTGCATAAACTCCCTTGTTGTACTTTTGACTTGCGTTTATTATATATGAGGTACTATGATTTATCACAGGTAGTTTTGTAACTAATGAAACTTTCTTCAGAGAAACTGACTTTTATCGTCCCTTCAGAAAGAACAAGACAGCAAAAGTATATAAGGCAAGACGTCAATCCTCAGCCTGTTTATTTCCTAATGCAAAATAACTTAAACATGTATATTAAACAGCAGTTATATATATAGTAATAATAAAAGTAGAAAAGTAAAAAGTCTAGCTTCTTGCCGTTGAAGAACTCAACGAATTCGAAATATAGCAATTTCAAGTGTGACTTTTTCTTAGTGTTTTATCCTTATCTACTATTATAATTACTGTTCATTTATATATATATATATATATATATATATATATATATATATAAGAAAAATAAAAATAAATTAACACTATTAACAATGTAACAAATTAACAGTAATAATAAAAGTAGAAAAGGATAAAACACTTACATAAAGTCTTAGTTAATAAAGAAAGTTTTTTTTTTATGTATGATACGAGTGTGAAAACAGATCCTTGCAGAGATTTGCAAGAAAATAACCAGGCAAATATGTTCCAGGTAGCGGCTAGCTTGTTAAAAAGTTACAAGAGACAGAATCTCTTAAATACAAGAAACATGCTACCAACTGCCGTACCGTGTACTTACGGAAGAAAAGTTAGATGAAATATAGCAAAAGCCGGCAATGTATTGCCGCTAAGGGGCATCATTTTCAACATCTCTTATAAGACAAGTTAGGGGTTATTATTATCAGTTTTAAAAAAATACAATATCATATTATGCTTTTAAAAAAATGGCTTTCACGTTACGTACTGCAACTCTTTTCTCCCTTTGTCAGGCAGCCCGTATCTCAAAATACTTTCTTGTATCTTCAAGTCATAGCATAATGACAGATATAAAATTGTGGATGGGAAATTAAGCATATTTTAAGATTTACTCGATCATATCACAAATAGCTGCATTATACAAAGCTAATTATGTCTCCAGAGCTTTATAATTAAACTCGATATAAACTAATAAAGCTATCTTGAGACGGGCGCATGGTTGGTTTTCTCTTGCAATCTTTATAAGAGGGTAAGTCTGTAAGTGTCCGGCCTAGCCTTCACAAAAGCCTTATCTGGTGCCATACCTTATCTATTAAGTAAATAATTGCAGCTATAAGTTCCGCTCCGATGTGTTCAGTTGTTCAGATATAGTTGCATAAAGAAGGCTATGTGTAGAAGATTGTGACATGTTCAAAATGGAGTTTCGAGCAGTTATTAAGATCTTCACAAAAGAAGGACTTACTCCAAATGAAATTAAACAGAGATTGGACAGTATAGATGGGGAAGCATCCCCTCATATTCTACCGTAAAAAAATGGGCCAAACTTTTCGAATGAGTCGAGAAAGCATTGAAGACAAAGAGCGTGCAAGTCGGCCCTTGGAGGTGCTCACTCCTGAAAACATCGCTCTTGTGGACGGAGAAATTATGGAGACCGGCGGCTCAGAGTTACAGAAATAACAGCAAGGTTGGGCCTTTCTAAAACAACATTCATGAACATTTAAACTTGAATAAGGTTAGTGCAAGATGGTTCTACACCATCTACACAGCCGTAGTGCTGGATTCCAGTACCGGTTTTGTTTATTGAAGTTTTAATTTTGTTTAGTTTTAGTATTAGTAGTGTAGATTTCAAAATCTGTAGAATTTAAATTGTAATTTAAATTGTATTGAAAGATACAAGAGGAATAAATAAATGAAATCTGGAGTATTACGTCCTGATGTAGAACCAAGATATCAGGATGGAAGTATTGCAGAATTAAAATAAAAAAGTGCAAGATGGATGCCTAGACTTCTTTCCCCAGTCCAAAAGCAGCAACGAGTCATCTGTTGTCAGGCATTTTTGGAGCTCTGCCGTGGTAACGAGAGAGAAGTTCTACAAACCATTGTTACAGGAGATGAAGCTATGCTCCTCTACTATGATCCCTTGTCTAAAAGAGAATCAATGGAGTGGCGTAAATCTGGCGAAGCACCGCCTCTAAAGGTCAAGATCACTCAGTGAACCAAAAAGATCATGGCCACAATCTTTTGGGGCTGTGAAGGAATACTCTTCATTGATTTCAAGGAGAGGAACACCACAGTAAATGGGGAGTACTGTGATGGCCTACTGCACAGACTACGTGATTCCATCAAAGAGAAAAGGCGAGGAAAACTGAATGGTGATGTGCTCCTTCTTTACGACAACGCATCTGTGTATACAGCTCTTCTTGCAGATGAGGCTGTGAAGAAATGTGACTTCAAGGAAATCGACAATGCCCCCCTACAGCCCAGATCTAGCTCCCAGTGACTATTTCCTCTTCTCAGAACTCAAGGAGGACCTTCGAGGAAGGAAATGTAAGTGTGACGCATATGGACGCTGTTTATGCCCATTTTGCAGATCAGATCTCTGACTATTTGGGGGTGGGGGTTGAAATGTTAATTCAAAGATGTGAGAAGTGTATTGCAATAAAGGGTAACTATATTGAAAAGTGAAATATAGTTTTTGTCTTTATCATACCCAGAAAATGGTTAGGCCGGAAACTTATGAACCTATCCTCGTACCGTACACAGATGTATTTATCCGTCGGTGGATCCTTCCCGTATTCTGCTCGAAAGCGTCATTGAACTTAGTTATGTGGAATTCCAGCACACAAAATGCTTTCTCCACCATTTTATAATAAACAGACCAAACAGTATTCATTGGTGGCAATATAATTACAAATTTCCAGAGCTCCTATATATTGCTGAGCAAGGTGCACTAAGAACAATTAAATATTCAGAAAGAACTGATTTTTTAAAACTCTGGAGATTTTTCGGCTGCTCGGGGATGGCACTAACTATTCATAGTAGAGAGGTGTGTGCAATTCACCAGATGAAAAATAACAATAACAATAATACTATAATATAATAATAATAATAATAATAATAATAATAATAATAATAATAATAATAATACACTATTTTCAGGAAAGAAGGTACACGAATATAAAGTCAATGTATTCATTTGTATTATAATTTACAAAGTAGTGATATATGCATAAATAATATTTATGTCATATGATATTAAGTTTCTTCTCTGTCCTAAAAAAGTCTGGCAGTGTGTAGTGGGAATGGTTATTTATTATATAATCTATTTCTTAATTTTTTACCTTTCTAGTTCCTGATTTCATCAAGTAAACACTTTTAGAATTTTCTTTCTTCATAGAAAGCACTTTTTTTCAAAGGGTAATGTACTGTAGTTACTCATTACAAATAAAGGCTAGTATGGTTCTTCTGCTGGTCTCTATCACAGAGAAAATTTTATTCAGATGCCAATACAGCAATTTTTACGTTGTGTCAAAAACTGTAGGTGACTGAATAGTTATCTACAAGATTCCCTATTATATATATATAGATTCTATGGTTGATACTACTTTAATTTGGAACACGAATATTTTATTCGTGCTTTGTTTAGATGTTTCCCCACATTTCAATTGCATAATTTAAGTGTGAATGATAAACTGACTTCGAGACTACCAAATATGCTTTTAATTGCTTAATCACAAATAGTGCCTTAAGAAAGGAAGGAAAAGACGAAAAAATGAGAAACTAAATAAACATGCTCAAATCGTGTTTTATGCATTCCATTACCCGAAATACAAAACGTTTAATATATGTCGCTTCACATACATAATTTAACACGTTGTCGCTAGTGGCTGGGTGATATTTATCAGTTACGAAGCATACGGTTTACAATATTAGAGTGGGATGGGATATCGATAGCAAGAAAGAAATGTACAATGTACCTGACCCGTTTTTATTTCTACTCGTGCTCTGGTTCCTGTACTCAGGCAAGTGGTGCCATCTAGCGCCGGATTCCGTAACTGCAGCTCATCTCCTCTCTACACCCCTTCGGGAAACGACCGAGCCAGCGAAGGACGACAAGGGGTTTTTCTTCCAGAATATAAGAGGGGAAGCGAAGAGCTCTTTTTTTCCCCCAATAAGCCGGAAAAGTCCCTCCCCTATTGCTCCAGTCATCTCGCTCCCTCCAACCGCCCTTCCCGTTTTCCTTTTTTACTTTCTTTTTTTTTTACATGCGAAGTGTACGTGCGGTGTGCAAATATCCATTTCTTTGCCCTGTCTTCCCCCTCCAGCGGGCCGGGCCATGGTGGGGGTTGGTTTGTAGTGCCGCTGGCTGACCCGACACACAGTCTCCGTCTCTCTCCCACACACATAACCGGGGTCACTCTGGGACCTGAACGAACTAAACCCAGCTAGACAAGCCGTGGCATTACGGCATTTCGCAACAATAGTGCAGGTACAGTGCGTGTGCGTGAGTGTAGCGTGTGTACAACGAGACTACAAGTGTGGAAGTGACAAGTTTTGCCGCATCTGTAACCGCAAGAAAGTGTTTGCCGATATTTACAACTGAAAGTGGGTGTGTACTGCTTTAGTACATGTGACATAGTGGTAGTAGTGATTAGGTGTACAAACATTCGTTTGTTTTGGAGCGGTGAAGGAAGGGCTTTACGACTGTACGTTTCCCACTATGCGGTTGAACCAGCCCGACATCGATCAACTGTGCGAATGTTGTAAGCGGAAGGAGCGAGGATGAGGAAAACGACCAAGAAGGGCGAGGGCTCTGGGAGCCTAGAGGTCCTCCCCTTGTGTCAACCTCACGTGCTCATCTCTCTGCGTTGCTGCTGAAATGTCATTCAGAAGGTATGTATGTGTGTACGTCGAGCAAGGCTCTCCACCTTATTCATTGCAGGAAGGTTAATTGGGACTTGCTCAAGTAACCACGCACACCCACCCTTCATACACACTCTCTCACGGCCACCGGGTGTACCTCAAGTTTCCCTTGCCTGGTTATTATGCATGCTAACTTGTGTCGACCTTAAATATTAAAAACTTAATTAAGAAATGTTGTCTGAACTGAAAGGGCATGACATGCTCGAAGATAAGGTTAAATAAGCAGTTTACTTAGCCTAAAGTTACCCTCGGATAAGTGTGAGCATTGATAGTTAAAATCGTAGTATAAAAGTGACTGAAACCCATTGCATGAGCTTTGTTAGCTTTGTTTACATTTGCTGTTGAAGCTTAGATTATAAACGTAATCTCAGGGTAATTATCTCATTTAAACAAAAAAGGTAACCTTCTGTGTTGTTTAGCTGAATTTAAGCCACAACTGTACTTATTTATACGATATTCACAATATTTAAAAAGTATTTTTTTTCTGTTGTGGTATACATTCAAATAAACCCAACCGAGGAGCAGAAACACTTCATGTTGTGAATGAACACACGTGTAAACACAGGCAATAAAGTGGATGGACTTGTGAGCCAAAATGCATTAATATTAATTAGTGTATTATGCATATTTTGATTCTATCTTGAGATATGGGATAATTATTGGGTAGTTCTGTTCACAACAAGAAAATATTTCTGGTCCTTGGCAGTCATGTAGTCCATTATTTAAAATACTAATATATTCTCTAACGAGCTTTGATGTTGATAACTTTACGTCTATATATAATTGCATATCAAACCTGAATAGATAAACAAATTCATTAAAGCCTTTTCATAGGGCTATTACTATGCAGTGAAGTAGGCCACAGACTTCCATTTTCCTTGGAAATGGCAAAGTAATTCACAGAACCAGGAACTTTTCAAGGACATATTAAATAACTTTTAAACACTCACGCCTTCTATAATATGGATGGATATCAGCAAAATGCTAAATATGGTAAAAGTTTTATGGTTATAAAACTGCATGGCATGCTTATTATCCATTATTATAAAGATAACGGTTTTTCATTGCATTCATTTGTCATGTTTGAATGTTTCATAAGATGTGTGACATGTTCATTGCTCTCCATGGGATCTAAAGAACAAGAACAAGATCTTTATACTTTATTGAATACACAAAATGGAGGATGCTGTTTTATGGTAGAATATTTTGTAATATTATTTAAATAGCAAACAATGAAGGAGAGAAATTTGGAAAACTAAATAATAATAAAAAAAATTAATGTACATGCTTGGTGGGAGTGTTATGTGTAGCAAACATTTGCACTGTTATCTAGAGGATAAGTGTGTTGTAGCAGTTCTTCGTCATTTCTGCTGTTCTGTTAGTTTTAGTAATTTTTGTTTAAACGTTATGAAAGATTAATTTAAAAAAAAAGATCTCAGCTTTGCATACTTTGCTATAAAAAGTGTGGACAATCTTGTGAGCCGATATGCATTAACATTAATGTATTACGTATTATTCTATTGCATTTTGAAATGTAGATTGGTTTGTTTAAGGGGTATTTTGTATAAAATATTCATATTTAAGAAACTCAATATTTTTACTATTAGGAGTATATTTATGTTCTCTCATGAGCTTTATTGATAATGTTAAAATGGACCTCTCTATCTATAATTACAATAATAGGCATGCCACTCACTTAAATAGACTAACCAATTCACTAAAACTTTTCCAGATGGGCAGTTATTTCTCTGCAGTGCAAGTGTAAATGTAACTTTCCTTAAGCTGCTATGTATTTCACAAACTTTTCAAGAAAAAACTAAAATAAAGTTGAGCACTCAGTTGTTTTATTATGACTGAATGTTTTAATTACAGTACAGCTTAACTAGTGAATTTAACATTTTATTAGACTAGGCAATAGTTTCTGTATATGGTGGAGGGTATTTATTAACCACCAATAAATGATTATAAAATTGCAGGGCAATTGGTGGAGCTTTTGTTACTTTTTGTTATGTATTTGAATGTTTACATGTTGTATGACGTGTTCGGGATCCTTGGCTTTGGATCTAAAAATATCTGTTAACTATTAGCATTAACAAATAATTCAAGAGTATCGAAGAAGATCTAGCACGTCATGGGATATTTTTTTGTAAACGGGTAATTTATAGCTTTTTTTTTTTTAAAAAAACGTTAAATACAGTTTAGCAAAAGCCAAACACATAAAACAATACTAGGAAAGAGATCACCTAGGGTATTCAGCAAAAACAATGAAAGCCTTATTTACTGCATGATTTAAATGTATTAGTTAAACACAACTACAGTTTAGAGCGCAAATATAATAAAATATAAAACAAACTTAGTGGCATTTTTATAAATAGGTCAATAAAGTATTCATATATTGCTTATTACGAAATTCGCAAAATTTGTTGGATTTTATTTATCAAACTACCTTTAAGTGTTCTGAAGAACCCTTTGGATCCTTATGAACATAGCCAAGTACCAACTACTGAATATTTATTTTATTTCAGCGATAACAAATCCATTAATCAAAAGAACCTGTGAAATAATACCAAAACAACAAAACAAAACAAAAATAAAAAACGAGAGAGAGATTAATAAGTAATAAGTAAATTATATTTATTCATTTATATGGTTTTTCCTTAGTATATTAGCATGACATGCAGGTCATAGCTTAATCTCAGGCCTGCAAAAGCTACATATACAAAGGGGTGCTTGTAAATAAGATTGTTGTATTTGAAGCAATATTTATTTGTTGTCTCAGTGCACCTCAAAGATACACGCCCTAACGAACAACAATAAGAGCAACAACATTTTTTGGAACTGTACAGGATTCATATAGCCAGTCGAAATTATAATGGGTAGTGTTTCTTTCGTGGGACCGTTTCAAGCGTAATGGCCGGTCGGTAGGCTCAAGCTGGTTCCGCGGTGAACGGGAGTCAGAAAGTCCGCAGCAATAATTGTCCCTTAAGTTATTACCAACTCCTAAACAATTAAAAGTTGCATTTACTCACCATTATCAAGCAAGAAGATGTTGGAACTGCCTCCCTTCAATTTTCATGCTTATCTGATATCGGCTTATAAAATCAAACATTACCCTCTACAGTTCCCCCTGAGAAATGCAATAAAGTTCTTCACGAATAATATTTTTAAATTGATCTATGTGTGGATTTGTCTTGTGCACTTTTTTCCTTTAATGCCCCCCTCCCCCAGAGATAAAAATCGCAGGGCGTTAAATCGGGGGACCGATGGAGCGATATGTTGTTAGTGATGACTCTATAGTCGAATATTTCTTTTTTCACAGTTAATTCACGGAAAAAGGGTTGCAAAATATTCTGCACAAAATTATTACTATTTTTTTTCTTAAAAGAAAAGGCCTGTTATTCTTTCACCGTTAATGGCACACCACATCCAATCGTTTGATCATGCAGAGATTCCTCATGAAGCAGGTTAGGTTTTTCTGAACTCCACTATAGGTTGTGGGAACCAAGATTCGTCCTTAAAGCAAATTGGACTAGGGCCAGTTTCACCGCCATGCACATTATTCAGAATCCATTTACAAAATTTACTCCTGGATGCAGGGTCACCCGGTACAAGTTATTGCACTACAGTAATTTTATAGAGTTTTAACTTAATAAATTTATAGCCTTCTACCTTCTAATAGAAATGTAGGAAATTCCCGTTTTCTGAGAAAGACGTAAAGTGTTCTTTTAGGGGAACTTTTTAGAGCATGTCTAATGATATTTTGTGAGTACTGTACGTACCACGTATGCTGGTTATTATTATTATTATTATTATTATTATTATTATTATTATTATTATTATTATTATTATTATTATTATTATCATTATTATCATCATCATCATTATCATCATCAATAATACTTCCCGTTTCAGAAATGTATTTACCAATCTATGAATTGAACTTTGATTTGGAATTTGAATATCAGGAACTCTCTCTTGAAATAATCTTCGTATATCACAAGCCGATTATGTACGCACTTACAAATCGTAAACAACCACTCTGCGGGGAACAGAATACCTGAATTGAGCCATATTAACGTAATTACTACAGTACATTACGTTGTCTAATGGATACTTAGTACACTATCGCACAATACACAAGAACGCGCCCGTGCGTATCTAGAGTTAAACTCGTACTGACCTCCCCTCCGGCTTCCGGTTGGATTTCAAGCGGAGGATGAGAGGAGAATTGCAGAGCAAGGTCAACTGCAGTCAACTGCACATGAAGCGGTCCCACGAAGAAAAAAACCTTCTAGTATATCTGATTTATTTTGATTTTTGCACATCCGAGGTGAGATTCGAGCCCGCAGTCCTCCACTCCAGGGGAATTAGAACATAAACTTTCAGCTATGGAGACCTGTAATAATAATAATAATAATAATAATAATAATAATAATAATAATAATAATAATAATAAAGACGACACAGCAAAGTTATTGAAATAATTACAGACATTTCAAACGTTAATATTTATGGAACTTGTACAGTTAGTGGTACTTATTTGATTTTTACCAGACGATGAAAATTTTTAGTCTAAGCAAACCAAATATTCCTGTCTGTGCAAGTGTCTTATCCTTTGAAGTGGGTTATATGCTTCAGTAACGCTATATGAGACTCGAGAATTTCTTGATTTCCAGCATGAAAAATGGCTTGTGATTCATAGCATTCGCTATATTTATATTCAGTTTCACGATGCACATATGCATAGTTTACTAACATCAATAGCAACTAATATTTTAATCTATTAGTTTATAATACATATTTATCTCATTTCATAAAACTAATAAATTTATTAATTGGATCTAGCAACTACAAATGGAATTAAATTGCAGCAAAAGAAAAGTATCTGATTCATAAGGAGGTTAAATGTCCCACCTTAAGTATGAATCACTCTCAACTAAGGATGAGGAAAATATAAGCATCCGCTATAATCCAACTTAAATTAAATGTAGTTTGTGTCAGTTCAATCAAACAATTACTGCCAAGAGAAAAAGATAAACATCTCTTGCAATTCCAATCACAACATTTCTATCAAATGCCTACTGTGTTTTCAGTGCAGTGTTTTACAGTGATATATTCAGATTCGGGAATGTGTATTCATGTCTAAAATAAAAGCTTGAAACTACGAAATTTTTAAAAATGAAATGTTAGCAACCAATGGAAAAGTGCTTTATTGTCAAGCGTGTAAAAAAATACTTAGAAACACTTTCAATGTCGTAGTCCGTGGTACGGACGATTTTAACTTTAACAGAATGACTAACCAGCTTTATGGTGACGAACAATGATCCCGTGCTGGAAAAAAAAAAAAAAAAAAAAAAAAGGAAAAAACTGCAATAGAAAAAAATCAACCCGAGGAATACTGAGGGCAGTCCAGAATTTGAAAAGCATATTGCTGGTAGTGCACACAATGAACTCTGTAATTTGTTGCATAGGTACATCTAAACTTTTAATGCCATAAATGCATGCACATTTCAGCAAATTTTCTTGCGTTAAAATCCGGTCCGGTAACCTAATGTTTGCATGGCAAATGAAATTACTTAAAAACTAACAAGCCAACTCTTTTGATTTTAATTTGTTGCCGAAAATCTTGGGGGATATGGGGGAGAAGAAAAATAAAGAGAATTAATAAAATCGTTAAATTATTAACACTGTTTGTTAGGAATCTTCTTATAAAATTAAAGCCTTCTACTGAAGTAAATCTTAGATGAAAGAGAAAATAACAAAATAAAGCGTTTTCTGGAGGTTCTGCCTATCTGTGGCTCTGTTCACATTAAGAGTTAATTTGCAATGTTTATTTGGATCAGTTTCCCCACAGAGCTTCCATGATGTCACAAACTGCTGGCTGGAGAGATGTCTAGTCAAAGGAATGTGCTAACAACGCAATGGTGTCATTGGAGTTGATTGTTCACAGACAGCAAGCATAACGTAAACTGCTTGTGCTATGATGCATTTAGAAAGCACGAACCTCTTACATACTTAAGATGCGTAACATTTCACAACTTTAAAATTACATTCAGTAAATTCTAAACTTTTTGCTTTTCAACTAGTGGAAGAGAAAATTTAAATAATGAACTGGGTAGCTGAACTGAAGTATTCATTTGAGTCCACTGTGATTTCAAAACATAGAAAAATGTACAATGTCTTCTGTAAAGACGAACTTCATTCCACAGGTTCCAAACTTTAACCAAACGCTCATCGACAAGTTTGATGCCATGATAAAGAGGAGAATAGATTTGTTACTTCGGTATTTTAGTTTCATTCTCTCACGTTTTCTATTGTGTATCTTCAGCCACATACGTAATTCTAGAAATTCAGCAGTAGCAATAATTGTGTACCGCAAGCCGCCGCCGTGAAGGAACGAAATGTATTAGAATAACCGGAATTCATATCCTTACTAATGTTTTTCTCCCTTGACAAGAATTATGTCTTGAACCATACAAATTCAAAGGGATTAGGGAATGCTGTTATTTTTCAGCTATGATATCACTTGTTTCATGGCGTATTTGGAAGGGAGTTTGTGTTCCTGAACGTAGTGATAGAAAGTGTAATGCATAACAAAACATTTTTCTCTCGGAAATTTGGAAGAAGCTAATTGATAATCCAAAGCTAAACCTTTTGAAATTCATTTGACCATGATAATCTTCAGAGCTAATCAATTCTCCATCAATTCGAACCCTGCAAGCCGGAATTTAGCTTAGTGAGTGTGCCTGGTTGACTTTCACTTTGTGAGCATTTTCTAATTGTTAAATAATGAGTCATCTACCCAAATCTCATCAGTATGCAATAGAACAACATGTTCTCAAAAGCGGCGTATTGCTTTCTGATACTTCAGATACTTCTACTATGTTTGGCTCTTCAATTAATATTTTCCTTAAATTATGAACTTTTTCTTCCTCTATTTGCAACAGTTCTTCGAGAAACACTTGTCAGAGAATGGAATCCTCAGGGATATTCAATTCTTTCTTGATTGGTATATGGCATTTTTGTACCATTTCTGTGCAAAATGCTATATCCAAATCCATGTTTATATGCTCCGGTCTATTTCTGCGTTTTCCTGGAGTATAAAAATATGAATAAATGAATGGTGTTTAACGCCCATTTTTGCAACAGAGGCACCACAGGCGATGGGCACTGATGATACATGAGATGAAATGATATATTGGGAAAGAATTTTTTTTCAAGGAAGGAAGCATTCCAGGCCTCAGGGTACCTCCCCGGCATTTGTCATTTATAAGGACTGAGGAAAACCTGTAAAAAACCTCAGTCGGAGGGAATGGTCCTGGCGGGATCTGAACCCCAAACTTCCCGTTCAAGAGTCCGCGCCTTAACGACCTCGGTCACTCGTGGCGGTTTCCTGGAGTAGATAGAGAAGACTCGCTTCAACTCCCTTTCTTCGTACTCTGGTATTTGTCCCCCCTGGAACACGACACGTAGATTTGCCTGTCTTACGTAGTTTTCTACTTTAATGGTTTTGTCGCCCATTTCACTGTCGCGTTGGCAATCAGAGGGGTAACTCCGGCGAAGCAAAGGTAACAATTCAAATTCTTGCAATTATAATTACAATTAATATGAAAATAAGCATGTGTCTAATGACAATAGATGTCGGAAATATTCAAGCATTTGTTACCTTTTTAGAAAATTGTCATTGACACGCGTCAGTTTGTCTTCAGAAATAAGCTAATTTAAATTTCATAGCATGCAAGGAAACTATGGTTCTAATATTCCGTTAAATTTCTCTAATTGAATATCACGAAACATTAATTATAAATTGAGTCATATTAATATTCTTTGCAGAAGAAGTATTTCACATGCATCGAGCAGAATAAAGATATTAAAGTACAGAAAAACAATTATTATACAGTGCACAAGTCTGTTAAAAAATCCCAATTTAAAAAATCTGCCCAAAAAGTGTTGTAATAACGCAGTTGGTAGCTCTGATTTTGACGACAGGCCTCCCGTTTTCCGCGTCGTGTTATCTTATTTCAGTCGAGTTCCACGTTGCTTTACTTGTAATCCTTTTGTGAGTATTCTGTGATTGAGATGGCTGCCTATCACCATAAAATGTTACGGAATCTTCGTAAAGCCATTAGACAATGAAAGAAACTTATGGAGACTATTGTTTAAGCCGTACTAAGTGATATGAGTGGTATATGCGGCCCCATGCAGGGACGTCCATCGAGATCAACTGAAGACGTTCATAATGCCACAATGAATGAGATTATCCATGAAAATAGATGCCTGACTGTTAGATATTGCAGAAAAACATTTCTGTGAGACCGTGTCATAAAGTGCCGACAGAAAAACTTGATATGCATCATATTGCACCAACTGCCAGTATCTAATCTTTCTGCAGTACACCATTGGCGTGGTTGAGATTGTGAAGAGACAGTTCATGGCTGCTGCAACACACCACAGCATTCATCACTGCTTGTTCATGACTTTTGCGCTGAAAACAAGACGACAGTTCTTCCCCACCGTCCATGCTCTCCTGAATTATTATCACTCCCCCCAAAAAAAGGGCCCAGACGCTGAACCATGAGTAATTTTGTATCAGCACTGCTTTCAGAAGCTCAGACACCATTGGGAGCTTTGTATCAATAAAGGGGAAAATTACTTTGAGGGATACAAAATGTGTCTTAAATGTATCTCATAAGTGAAAACTCAGAAAGTGTTTTCTACTGTACCAGTAGACATTAAATTAAATAAGTGCATTTGGGAACAAATCCATTTGCTTTATTTAACGAGTCTGTATCTGATAATCCTCCAAGAAACCGAATCAATTACTCATAATTGGAATGAAATATGACAATGAAGAGAACTGAATCACCTTTTTAGTTGGACAGAATGATCTTGTTTCAACCAACTTGTAACTGCATGAGGAGTAAACGCTTTTAGGGGAGTTCCTCACAAACAAACTTGTATATTTTTTTCAAATTTAGCGCATTCAAACAAAAATTATATATATGCTGATATTATCATCTCCCCCCTTGGAATGCAGAAACATCATTCCCCTCTTGCTACAAGTAAACCTTCAAGAATGGCGCAAATTTTAAGCATTACATTTTCAATGATAGTCCATTGAAATATGAACAAAGCATCGAAACTTTTAAACTGATGTGCGAAGAATGGACATCGCAACAATATTTTATTTTCGTGACGTAAGGGTTAGACCCGAGCAGTTAGAATACGTAAACGTAACTTTATTTTTACGCTGCCTGTACTAAATTACCCAATACAGACACATTGGTATGTAAACATTTAGACTATTCTACTATACGCACAATACACTCCCACAATTTGCATACAACTTGCTTGTGTAGAGCTTATGACCTGACGTTCTGGAACCTTTGCCAACCTTTAACCCTCTTCCTGGAACATTTTTGGGGAAAAAGTGTTATCTTGTCTTGTTATCTGCTACCGGTGGCCGAGGTCGTTAAGGCACGGACTCGTGAGCGGCAGGTCTGGGTTCGAATACCGCCAAGACTGTCCTCCCTGAATGAGGTTTTTTCCAGGTTTTCCTCAGTCCTCATGAATGACAAATGGCGGGGAGGTACCCTAAACTTAGGCCTGGAACTATTCCTTCCTTAAAAATAAATCCTTTTCCAATATATCATTTCATGTATCATCAGTGTTCACCGCCTGTGGTGCCTCTAGCAAAAACGGGCGTTAAACACTATTCATTCATTTGTTATCTGCTTAACATTTCCTAACTTAATATCGAATTAATAAAATATAATTGAACAAATTCATAGACTTCATTTCAAGTCACTACATATCATAAACTTAATATATATTAAAAATTAAAATAATCTCTTGAAACAATATAACTAACATAACAAGAACTAATGAAGCACAATATTTACTATCGTTCTATTGTATATATATATATATTAAACATTAAAACAATCTCTTGAAACAATGTAAGTAAAATAAAAAATAGAGAAGCAGAAATATATTATATACATAATACGATTCTATTCCCTAAAGCGATGTATTGCTTTCATATACTTATAGTGCCATTCCACTATTATGTTTGACTTTTCAGTTAATATTTTCCTTTAATTTTGATATTTTTCCTATTTGTTTAAGAACTCATCTCAGAGAGTAAATCCCTAAGGAAATGCAGTTTTTTTTCCTTGTCAGAATATCATATAAAAGTTTTTGGCACGTAGGAACTTTCATTCTCACTAAATAAAATTCTTCTGTGCAGCAGCGTATTCCATTTTTGTCAAACTCATTCGAATTCACTTTTGTACGCTTCGGTCTATTTCCTGGAGTAGACGAGTAGACAGGGAAGACACGCCGTTTTCAACTCTGGTACTTGTTCTCACTGGTACACTGGTATAGTGGGATACACGTAAATTTGATTGTTTTAATCAGGTGCATCGACTTATCACGTGCTGTTATCAATATTCTCAAATCCTCTAGCTTTACTATGCATACTTTTCCTTTCTTTCCTTGTTGTGGTGCATTCATTATTTGTATGCATATGTAATTAGTAGGCCAAAATATATGTAACACTATACACTAACACTTAACCAGAATATACAATTTAAAACGTCCAATTGTTCACCATTAACTTCTGCTTTCATTAAAGCAATGAGAAGGAACTGCTGTAAATATATGAACAAGCAGTGCGTAAGGTTTTACTTGGCAGAAAAAGTTCTTTTCTTCCCGCATATGTCACTGGCCATCTCTTTAGCTCCCAACACTATCTTGTTTCTGAAGGAATTGTTTGTTATTCAAGTGCTATATAACCTCTGCAAAACAGAGAACTTCATTTGGCTCACCTACCATCATCAAGCTTGTTTATTTTTCGAAACCGACCTATACCATTAACGATTCTCAAAGAATATTTTTTCATTGCAAGTCATTGCAAGCCCAGGGTTAAAAAAAAACGGAAATTGAGTCTATAGCATTCTCATGTCTTCTTCCGCAAACTGATCACTCAATGTATTCTGAACAGATTTTTTTGTTGATTTGATTTACTTACAGACGCTCTTTAACATCAAGAGTCATCACGTCCCATTTAATTCAGGGCGTGAAACGGCCGATAAATTTTGTTCAGAGGCCTCTTATTTCAGGCTTGAGGTTCATTTACATGCCGTAAGTCTACGCGGGACCCGCGATTTTACGTTCCTTCCGAAGGAGGCCATACTTAGTATTTTTACGCCCGAAAAAATCCATCAATCCTGGCCGGGATTGAGCCCGCGATCTTGGGTTTAGGAGGCAAGTGTGGTTACCACTTCACCACCAGGACCGACTTCTGAACACATCTGGTTGTTTAAGCTAAGAGGGCATTCTTTCTTATTCATACATTGTTTAATGACACCCACTGGGTTGCTCGATGCGATGTCCACTGGCCTGTACTACCCTGCAATTTACATTGTATCGCAGCTTGGAAAGAAGAATATTAGACCAAACGTCCCGGCGGACTCCCCAAATACTCTCGACGGTGGTAGGGCTTGCTTCTACAAACCAAACCCGCAATAATGCATCCGGTGAATTCACAGGGATTGATTTAAAGGGCTTCACATGGACATCAGCCTTAGCAGTTTTCCGGTGGGAGATGAACCGGCAGCCTAATCCATGTGGACCCATGTGGTTTCGTCACCAACACCCGAGGAATCTCTTCGTCGAGATTGGGGTACATGGAAGCAGGTGACATTTGCTTTGACATTGTTTGCAATTCTATGAATTCTGAGTGCAGTGACCATCAGCTACAAAAGAACTTCTTGGAAAACGTTTCTTTATTTTTCATCGTGAAGTCAGAACGCGTCTTTAGTCCATTGGATGCAGTAAGGGGTAGGTTTGCAGCATCCAAATATACCAAAGCCTTATCCAGAGAAAGCATCCATTGCATTTGTCACTCAAGGTGCCATTTATACAAATTTCTGGCATTGGTGAGACATTTCTTGATATACTCTCTCAAAGAATGCCCACATACTTTATGATGGGTTCTGGCACCAAATTTTACAAGTTATACCTTTGGACATTCCTGTGTTTTTAGCAAGGCTTCTCTTTGTTGGAGTGTTTTCTTGAGTTACTTCTTTCTTAACATAAGAACTACAGCAACAGTGAGCTTTGGGAATCCATTCTTGAAAAGTTATACGACTCACACACTATTTGCTAATGGTGAAACCCTTTGCAATCATCGATAAATTATACCCAGTGAAACTGCACATCTTTTATGCTATTACCACCAGCTCTTGCATGCGACTCTAGATTCACACTGCCGCTGTCACAAAAATGCATATGTGAGCTAAAAATGACCGAGGCAGATAAATAATTCAAATTCGTCCGACCCTAAAACAAAGTTTCATCGCCATATACAAACTCGTCCAAAGTGTCAATGGACTCATACGCTGAGCATCATTCTGGTCTCTGGAGGCGACCACGAAGGAACCAGCCTTCCCTCGCATCCTTCAGCATGGTCTTAGTATACATTAACTCGCTTTTGTCCCCGATTGAAGCTTACACATTATTTCTGATGTTTTATATCTGGATATTTAATAAAGAACTTGCACCTGTCCATCTGGCAGAAAGATATTACTGCCCTAACTGTTGCTTTTTGATAACCACAGCTCCTGCTATTTAAATGGCGCCTTTAATCTCCACTCCGTCCCAAAGTTTGCCGGTAAAAATATGAGCGTTTGGGTGTATGTTGGATTTTTGAGAGTTAACCATAGCCAAACACAGATGTTGAATGCTATAAGGCCCTATAGACAAAATAACATTAATAATGCACTAGTGTAAGGAGATTAGTGAACATCTTAATGTTTCTAAGCTGCTCTAGCACGGATATTTTTGCATTTAAAATAAGGGGTTCTTTTTTTTAGCATTGGGGATTATTTGCTTCTACTACGTGCGTTGGAGAAAACACTGTTTAAAGTCGCTTATTTACAGACATAGAGAACAAATTACGTTTTAACCCCAAACCACGAGAACCTTGTTGTTCAAAGAGCATGCAGCTTAAAGCCTGTGTTTTATCCGGGATTATTTGAGCGAAGAAACGTTTCACAAAACACACACACACACATACTGCTGTTTCTCTCTACCCTCCCCAAGTAGAGAGCAGCTCATTTAGAATAAAGTGACATGTACTTAAAAGATTTTGAAAAAAAAAAAAAAAACACTGCACACTATTACCATTTGTGTAAAACATGTGATCTGCCACAAAAACGAAGGAAAGCAACAATGAGTTTTCTCACTGGATGTTAAAGAGTAAATATACCCATATTTAATATCATTAGTGACAGAAGTTTCCTTCTTCTCAGCAGCGTCGGTCTTTTTGTCTTCATTCTATTACTGTGCACAAATTATGTGTCTCTATATTCATTAATCCAGTAAAACGTAAATTGTTAGCCCCTACTCAATTTTATAAGGTAACACTTTCCACTAACTTAAAAAATTGGTTAAAAATATTCGGAATTTTCCCAACAACAGCAACAAATGTATGAATAAAAATGTAAACAGAATATGGCTCGTCTCAATGTTTAGTATTTGAAGAAAAACGAGAATTATAATTAGCTTTATGGATACTGAAGAAAAGCACAATAATTATTGTGAATACTGGTACAAAATAATGCTAATCCATTGATCGTTAACTATAGAAGACACCTGTAAAGTAAATGACCACGAGGTCGTTAAGGCGCGGACTCGTGAGCGGGAGGTCTGGGGTTCGATTCCCACCAAGACTGAGATTTTTTTCTCAGTCCTCATAAAGGACAAATGCTGGGGAGGTACCCTAAACTTAGGCCTTGAACGTTTCCTTCCTTAAAATATCGTTTCCCATTTAATCATTTCATCTCATCTATCATCAGTGTTCACCGCCTGCGGTGCCTCAGTAGTAAAAACGGGCGTTTTTAAATGGCTAAAACGTGGAAAATTGGGGTGCTTTTGAACATCAATACATTTTTAGGAGACTCTGTAGGTTATTTCTTATGAAGTTGTAATTTAGTCACCTGACTGTTTCCTATGCTCTCTTTATGATCCTACAGAGGTGAACACAATATAACCCTTAGGCACAAAAGGACTTGGATCTCGTATGCGACATGGTTTCATTATTGCATTGCAATTGGAAGGAAGTTAAACTCTTAACTCTAGAAATAATGCTGTCCTATATATGTTTTGTAATAAAATGTAATCACAGTACGAATGATTAATTTCTTCTTTCATTTTGTGAAAATTGGGTTTGCCAGTTTTGCAACACATTTTATTGAGCGACACGTAAATATAAATGTTTCATATGCACGTACAGGAGAAGAAAAGGGATACAGTGCCTTTAAAGCAATTATAAAACAAAGTTATTTGGAAGCTCCCTTTGTATATGCTGTACTGGCTTCGAGTTTTTAGTAGGAATTATCAATAAGGGTATATGTCCACAACCTTTTCTTGGCTTTTCTGTATCGCACTTTAGTTTAGTATGACACGACAGGGCCAGTGATACCATCCTCATATGCTGTTACTTCAATCTGGCTTCTAATGAGAAAATTCCAAATTGCTTCTTAATTTCATTATTTGGATACGATCCAGCAATCTGTGTCCTTTCAACCTGCAGAATTTCATTTCGTCAGCATGGTAATCATCCTCCATCTCTCTCTTTTTTTATCCGATGCGTTTTTATTATCCTCCTTCTCCTCTTCCAGATACTCTATTCGTTTCCTAGCGAGGTACTTATATCCCTTTTTACTGTTTGTAGTTCTACATTCATAATCGCACGTAATTACCTAAAAGTGGCAAAGTGTAAGTGACCATACGAGACAGAGCAATGATGACAACCTGTTTTCTTACTTTGTTAGGTTAGCTTAGGTTTAAGGTACAGGCAAGAGCCTTAAAACGCTCTACAGAAGCGTTTTGAAGCAAGGCATTTGTCATCATTGCGCGTGTATCAACAATCACTTTCCTGTACGTCTACCCAGATGGTACAAAGACATTGTTGGCCACGTCTGCCTATTCTTCATTTCTATTTTGTTCCTAGATCGCAAAATTTGACTTCCTGCGATTTCTGATCATTTGTTATTGAAAGAAAGGACATTTCAGAGGAGATTCATGGACGAGGCAGTTGACCTTAATTCCGAAAGAGGAATTTACAGAGTGTAAAAAGTGGAAAAGATGTCGAAGTGAATTTATAAGAAAGAAGTGAACGCCATTTTGTGAAGAAAGCCACTGTTTTTATTTTTTAAATATCTTTAACCGCGTACTTCTTGGGTATGCTTGTACATTATGCAACACACTTAAAATAAACAATTTAACTCCCTAGTTTGGAATAATTAAGAATCCAAAATATTCTCAATGTATGTAAGAAGAAATGACTAGCCAAGTGAGGGTGTTTTAACTGTAAAATTTCCAGTAAGCCGATAAAATAACAGTGCGGGTTAGTCTGTATAAAATTAGGATCTTCTGATAGTTTTTATCATTATGATACCATTATCACTTATATAGGTGTATACGTTTAAAAACATAACCTTGGTCTGCGCATGTGTTAGAGGTTTCCCTGCCTGCTTAAATAGTAAACGAATTAGCCTTTCACGCTGTTTCTGCTGCGAATTTCTCTGCTCTTTCGCTGCGAGATCTAAGAAGGCAATGATAGGGTTTTCTTTTATTTAGCTCTTATG
The DNA here is from genome assembly GCA_030762175.1 of Metallyticus violacea. Classification (NCBI taxonomy): domain Eukaryota; kingdom Metazoa; phylum Arthropoda; class Insecta; order Mantodea; family Metallyticidae; genus Metallyticus; species Metallyticus violacea. The sequence continues at coordinate 57,183,306 of CM060844.1, forward strand.
CGAAATTTATTTTATTTAGAAAAAATAGAGAATTGCATACGTCTTTTTAAAAGTGATGGCGAAAGTGTTTTATTGTTTATATCATTCTCGGTCAACACTTTGTGGCCATCCTGGTGGTCTAGTGGTAAACACACATGTCTCGTAAAATCCTAATTTAGAGCACATTGTGTACAAAACCAGCATTAGGTCTGTTGATTATAATGGTAATTTGATAAGAAGAGGGCTGGCTCAAGAATGAGATATTAAAGGGAGAAAAATAATTAATTGGAATGGGATAGATAAACAACCCAGAAATAAAAAGAATATTACTGCAGGGATGGCAAAACGAATGGGACACGGCAGATGAAGGAAGAAGAGAGACTATAGCTAAAACACATAAATCCATCAAAGGGAATTTTACAATATGCAATAGGAAATGGGTCGGATAAATCATATTTTAAGAAAGTTGCAAAGTTGAGAGTGATTACAGTGTGGGATAAAGGATACACCTGAGCATGTAATATACAAATGTTCTAGATCACATGATGTCATCCATGAAGGAAGCAGGGAAGAAGGTGTGAGATATATCAAGATTATCACAAAACTTTAGAGAAAATGATGAAGGAATTTTATTAGAATAATGTAAAACTTTAATAAGGCAGCAATGTAACACAGAATACCAGCATGAATAACACGAAGATCCTAGAGAATTATGTTAAGAAAACAAGAAGATTGTGTAGTGTTATGGATTAGTTGGCAACATAGAGCAAATGTATGTGACAGAAATAATACAAGTAGTGAGAACAAGGGAAGAAAAGTGAAGACATCAGTAGACATCCTCAAGAACTGATGGTGTTCCCGGTTGAGGAGAGGTTTGGATACCAGGATGCACAACAATTTCATGTTTGTGGTCGAAGTAGGACAGCAAATTAGGGCAAACATAATATTTCAAAATTAAAGCAAATGGTTGAAGGGTTAGAGCATGGGTGAACGGTTGATATTAGTAGTGTAATTTAATGTGAAGTTTCTGGCTTCCAGTAACTGTGAATAAGTTAGACTAGTTAAGTTAGGTATGAATTATCTAAAAAAAGTTGTATCAAGGGGTAATGTCCCAGCGGCGTTCTATAAGTTGTCAGTCTGACCAAGAAAACACACACGAAATGTAAGAGATTTTTTTTAAATGTTCAATATAATCATATTGTAAATAAATACATTTAATCCAACGACTTTCCAACGTTTGAATACCTTCAGTAAAATAAAATTTGTTCAACTGTGAAAAATAAGTGCCTGTCTTAGCTTGAACCTCATCATTTGATGTGAATGTTCGTCCACCCAGCCATTTCTTCAGATTTGGGAATATGGCGAATGTGGAAGCACTTGGTGACCCAGTTTTGTAGCAGCAATCCCAGACGTGTGGGAAGGCGCATTATCGTAATGAAAGAATTTTCTTTTTCGCAAGGTGTGGGCGTTCTGAATAGCATCCTTCAGTTGATCTAGCAGTGAAGGGTAATACTCCCTGGTAACGATTCTGCCCTTCTGGAGGTAGTCTACGAGCACTACACCGCGAGAATCCCAGAAATCCAAAAAGCAAAACCTTTTTTGCTTTATTTGGTGTACATTCACCTATTTCCATCCACAGTTTGGACTGCTCTTTCGTCTCTGACGTGTAGTGATGAGCCCATGTTTCATCTGCTGTTATGAAACTCATTGGAATTGCATTTAAACAATTGCAAAATATTGATTCGAATGTGTTTTTGATCCATTGTTTACAAACACGGCACCCATTTTTCTCATACCCAAAACTTGTCAAATGTAGTGGGCATGGCCTTTCGAGGTCTTTGCAACTCGGCGATCATTTGACTGAATCTTTGTCACAACTCTGTCGGTCGTAGCAGTTTTAGGTCGCCCTGAGCGCTCATCTTGAACGGATATCGGACCGCGGTTAAATTCAGCAGCCCGCTTTTTAACCGTCGAAAACGAAAGGGAAGAATCTTTTAATGTGGAATCGAGCTCCTGTGTATTTTTGTTCCTTCAAAACCAAGCACTTTACCACAACTTGCATTTCAGTTTTATCCATTTTGTAGAAAAATTAACAATTGTTAGTTTACACGATTATCAAAAAACAAGTGACTACACATACATGGCTGAAACTTATACAGTGCGCCAATTAAAGAATGATACTTGATAAATATCATAGTAATTTTGCTATTTTCACGACATCTATGAGTCAGACCGAGAACTTTTAGAACCGCTGTTGTTCATTATTATGACAATAAAGTAGAGACTAAATTAGCGGATGCTACCTCTTTATATATACCTGCAACAAAATGATCGCCAGAATTTGACAACAACTCCTTCGTAAGCAAGATAAAGCCGTTGGTTCCGTGTCGTAGGTTTATGAAAAGGATCGCAAGTCTGAAACAGGAAAAAATATCAGTCGTTTCACTCCCTAATTTGAATAGAACGCTAATAACCTAATGTTAAAGAGCGTCCGTAAATAAAATAAAGGTAAACCTTGTCAACGCTTTACAGTTAAGTCAGTAGTAAGTAAATTATGTATATGTCAGAATGCTCTGTACGAGTTTTCAACCAGTTTTTGGTTTTAAAATATAATTTCTTTTTGTTTGCTGTTGCCTTTACCTCTGAACTTGCTCAGTGTCTGTAGATGTTGTGACTGATGCAGAACAATAGAAGGAATGCAGTGACAAAATTGCGATCATCGTGGTGGAGGACAATGCGATGGCCAATTAATCAATCAATCAATCAATCAATCAATCAATCAATCAATCAATTCTTTTGGGTTCAGATTAGAATAAAAGCGAAGACAGTAAAATAAGGTTGGAAAATGATACCCGGCATAAGTTTCTCCTTAAAGAGATTTTTAAAAGGTGTGTAACCATAGTATCGTTTGTTCAGACAGAATCAAACAATATTAAACAGTAACACAGAATGGTTTAGAGTGTTAATAGGGCAGTAGGGCTGTTATAGCCTTAGAGGAGCATTGCTTTGCCTAATCAGTTGTATCTGCACAGAGCGCAAATGAGAGATTACTGGCTAGCATCTACAACTTTAATCTTGGCTCACTTGACCGTTTTCGTCATTTCCAGTATCAAGGAGCTCCGTATTTGTCTTCACCAAGTTCGGTGAATCCCATTTCACAGATGTCTCAAGAATCAAAACATTTTATGGTTTATAATTGAAGACCAGATGTTAGACATTTGAGAAGGTAGAGATAAGTTAAGCTAAAAGGCACTTAAAGTACGTAATATAGGGAAAGAAGAAGAGTAAAAACTTTATACACTATTACTGGTACCTAAAAATTAAATTAAATGCAATGATAATTAAATTAAAAAAAAAGAATTATTGTTTTAAATTATGTAGATACCCCAAGGTGTAATTAATTTTTTGTATAATAGGAAAACAATTTAAATAGATATTCTTATATTTTTGAACAAGAATATTATTTGTAAAGGAGAATAACAAAAAATATGCAAGACATTTATTAAACAACGGATATTTCCCCTCAGTTACGTATAACAAAGGATGTCGCCGAAACACCAAGTCAATAAGCATATACGTGGGCACTAATTAACATTTACGATGGATAATCCGTTATTAATAAATTCGTTTTAATTATGGACGAACGGCATCTAAATTTTTTTCTTTGTCGTGTCATTATTGCTGTTTGTCTTTGTAATCGCGCTGTAATTGCAGTGAATTATTATTATTATTATTATTATTATTATTATTATTATTATTATTATTAAAAGTCAGTAATGCAATCTGAAATCGGGAGCACACAAATGAATACCGTTCACCCATAACGAGAACTGCTATAGCGACCTACTTATTCGACGTTAACTTTTTTACGAAGGTCCTCCTATGAATACATGAATACATTGTTAGCTATAGAACATTTCCTTAAATTTATCATAAAACATTCTTTACAATAACGTGTGGGAACAAATATTTTATTTATTTTTGCCAATGAAACATTAAACTACAACAATAGAAAAACTGCAAGTATTGAGAACACAAATACGAAATGAGCAACAAGGCACAAAGGGTGGAATAAAACGTTTCCATAATGTTTGATAGTTCACGAATGTTATTTCTGTACACTTTGGTCTTTTTTGACAATCACTAATTACAAAAATGCATTTTTGGCATTAATCAGGGCTCTGCTAATAGGACATAGGTAATGTTATAAATTTAATGCAATATATGTTTAATTTTAGCACGTGTCTATTATATTCGAAAAAAAGTCTTTGCGGCATTAAACTTAGCTCAAAGTATGACATAGATCTTCCGGTGTAAAACGACTAGATAAAAGTAGAATGCACACTGTAAGCATTTGCATGGAGTGCCGTGATATCCCACTCATTCCAAACCAGTATTATCGCTTGAGGGTGGTGTTTTGTGCTGATGTTACCTGTTTGAAAACACACGTCCTGATGACGGTCATTTGCTGCCCATTCCTTAATCCAAAAATCGCGTGTTTGAATTGCGGTTGACTCATCTTTTAGGTATAGGGATTTCAAACCTGGATAAATAAAATGAATTTAAAAAGTTAATATACTGAAAGGAATGATGGTAGTAAAAAATGCTGCCAGAGAAGTCAACAGTATTTTTATAGAAAGCAAAAAATATTCAGAAGAGGAAAAAGATGGGGGGGGGGTATAGCTTTTGGAAATATCGGACATTGCTTTGCAAACTACTACACACCATAGAAAAAATACGGAGACAGAAAAATAAACCCGTAAAAATATTCAGGAAGACAAAAATATGAGTGAAACTTTTATAGCATTTCATTAGTTAGCTCATGCAATGTACAGAAAAACCCTAAAACTCCAGAACACTTTAATATCGCAATCGGGTTAACAAGTTCCTTAATCTGACACCAAATATTTGATGTATCAAATATTGTCATTTAGTTTCAGCGTTAAGTGCAATGGTTTTCAGGAAGGAAACCTAACGATTTATCTAAATGCAGTCTTAGATTAAATATTTAGAACAATTTACGTTAAATATTTTGTTTCTACCAAATATAGCAACAACAAAACGTTCGCCAGGGTTTGACACCTAAACAGGTCTGTTTGAACATCAGGAAATAAAATATATGAATAGGGCGAATGCTGAGTAAATGCGATACTTCCCTATGCATGGTGTAAAAATATTTCATCTTAATGAATTTATCTAGTGCAGTCATTTGTGCTGTTCCCTCCTTGAGGTATTTTTAAGTAATGAAAATTTTTGTGTCTCGCGGTATGAGGGGAATATATACAATGCCCTAATTTGTGTTTATGTGAGATAACTGCTAATAACTATGCAATCTTATTTCAGCAGAAAGAACGGTGCTCAACAGCGAGCTCCATATAATCACTATTGTCAGCAGTGTAACATTCCACATAGGTTTTCAGGACCTTACGAGGGTAGGTCCATAAGTTGCCGGCCTAATCATTCTCTAGGTATGATAAAGACAAAAACTATATTTCACTTTTCAATATAGTTACCCTTTATTGCAATACACTTCTCACATCTTTCAATTAACATTTCAATCCCTCTCCCCCCAAAATAGCCAGAAGTCTTGTCGGCAAAATGGGCATAAATAGCAGCCATCACTTCTTCGTTACACTTACATTTTCTTCCTGAAAGGTCCTTCTTGAGTTTTGAGAAAAGGAAATTGTCACTAGGAGCTAGATCTGGACTGTAGGGGGATTGGCGATCTCCTTGAAGCCACATTTCTTCACAGCATCCTTTGCAACAAGAGTTGTGTGCATAGGCGCGTTATCGTGAAGAAGGCGCACACCATCACTCAGCTTTCCTCGCCTTTTCTCTTTGATGGAAGCACGTAGTCTGTGCAGTAGGCCAGCACAGTGTTTCCCATTTACTGTGGTGTTCCTCTCCTTGAAGTCAATGAAGAGTATTCCTTTACAGTGCCAAAAGATTGTGACCATGCTCTTCTTAGTTCACTGAGTGACCTGAACCCGGCAGGACCGATGGATTTTTTTGGGTGTAAAAATCCTAAGTATGGCTTCCTTCGGAAGGGAAGTAAAGCCGTGGGTCCCGTGTCGTACATTTACGGCACGAAAAAGAACCTCAAGCCTGAAGAAGAGGCCTCTGAGCAAAATTTGTCGGCCGTTTCATGCCCTGAGTTGAATGGGACGCTGATGACCTGAGATGTTAAAGAGCGTCCATAAATAAATCAACAAAAAAAAAAAAAAAAACTGAGTGACCTTGGCCTTTAGAGGCGGTGCTTCGCCAGGTTTAAGCCACTCCATTGATTCTCTTTTGAATGAGGGATTATAGTAGAGGACCATAGTTTTATCTCCTGTAACAATGGTTTGCAGAACTTCTCTCTCGTTGCCACGGCAGAGCTCTAAAATGCCTGACAATTAATGAGTCGCTGCTGCTTTTGGACTGAGGAAAGAAGTCTAGGCACCCATCTTGCACTAACCTTATTGATGTTAAAATGTTTATGAATGATTCGAAGGACTGTTGTTTTAGAAAGACCCAACTATACTGCTATTTCTATAACTTTAAGCCGCCAGTCTTCCATAATTTCTCCTTTCACAAGAGCGATTGATGTTTTCAGGAGTGAGCACCTCCAAGAGCCGACCTGCACGCTCTTCGTCTTCAATGCCCTCTCGATCCATTCGAAATAGTGTGGCCCATTCTTTTACGGTAGAATATGAGGGGGACGCTTCCTCATATATACTGTCCAATCGCTGTTTAATTTCATTTGGAGTAAAATTTCACAATCGTGTGAATGTCACGATCTTCTACACATAGTCTTCTTTATACAACTATATCTGAACAACTGAACACAGCGATGAGGAAATTACAGCTGCAATTACTTACTTAACAGATAAGGTATGGCACAGAAAGGATTTTGTGAAGGCGATAATCCTTATCGATGAGGCCGGAAACTTATGGACCTACCCTCGAACATTTCGATATGGCAGGCAATATTTTAAACATTGCTTTTTGGAGAGTAGGTATTATCTATATGCGAAGTTTGAGTGTGGTTTGGACATGATTCATACTTCCTTTATGAGGAAAGCGCACGCTCTTGAACGAACATCATAGAAAGAAACTATTCCGTACAAGAGATGTTTCATGTACAATTTCGGCAAAAGGAAGCTGGTTGAATCAGACGGGAAAACTTGTGTATAAACTTAATCTATTTACTCCTACATGCGCCTAATCCAAAACAGAGCTTATGTTTGGTTAGTGCAGTACACATTTCTCTCCTATACGCCTTCAAATTTTTATTAGGTACATGGCATATAATGCCTTTTTGAGTTGTTATTGTTTTCACAGTTTTGGGCTCCAAGTTAATAATAAGGTGTATGCTATTCTTAATCATATTTCCAAAGCCGTTATAAAGCATTGCTATATTTATTTCAGCGTTCTCCTACAGAGTAATTTTAAGTTTTTCATATTTCTTATTGTTGTGTATCTTATGCACAATTATTCCAAAGCCATTGCTCTCGGTTTATAATTTTTAAGCCAATAATGGCCCTCTGTATACAAACTTTGTTACTGATGACAAACTTGGAGAACAATGCCGACCTGTCTCCTGAGAAGAGGAACACACAAACTAAACCTAACTTATTCTGAATATTAGTTTAAATAGTATTCATTGACACATAAATGTCTTCAGCCCGTCTGAGAGACTTTTCTGTTCAGCCATTTCGGGGATGGTGGACGCGTGAACCCTAGCCATAAAGGAAATTGGCTCGGCATCAAAGTTTTTTTTCTGAGAAAGAAAAAAAGTTTTATGATGTCCGCTACGCTTAAAAGAACGGAAAATGGAGACAGTTGATAGTAAAACGCACGTTATAGTAGGATGAAAAGTGGGAGAGAGTGAATGTGTGTCGGTGGATGGGTACGGGAGAGATGGCAGTTCGATATGCTGGTCTTGCCGGCCCTATGTAATTTTAGTTGCAATGAATTTGTCATTTATAAAACACTCATTTTGCAATTTGTCACGGTAGAATGAAGCACGAAACAGTAAAAATTTCATTAAACAGTACAAGCAGAAGGTAAGCGTTATAATAAATTGTAGAGAGAGAGGGGGGGGGGGAATCGACATTCTGTTCATACATTCGGTTTTAACAAAGTTATTAACAAAGTGTCAAGGCTCATTAGTATTGAAAATTCTTCCAGCTTCTTGCACGAGTGTTGAAAGTTCTTCGCCCAAGTGAGTAAACATATTGCTTTTTCTATGCTAGATGCCGCAAATTCCTACTTACTGAACTTTGATGATAGTGTAGTATGAATCTAGTGCTAAAATTACGAGATAGGTTGACTTTAATAATCAAACAAAAGACAAGCGCAATCTTTTCGCTTGTTTGATTATTATACATGAATATTTTGAATGCACACCCGTGGTAATTAAAAAATTTGCAGTCGCATTTCATAAATAAAATAACTTTTTTTTTTTTGCTGTTATAAATTTCAGATCCGTTAAGGAATTCATTGAATGTAAAGTTTAAGGATATAAAGAACCGGGCCTTGTTTACTGTGCTAAAATGTAAATATGTAATGTATTTTTGGACTGATTTATCATAATGATCTACAGGACGCCCATTCCGCTACGGAATCAGAAATGTATTTTGCCTAGGGGGAGTTGTTGCGTAACGTCCTCGCCACTTGCCAAGGGAAATTATTTTGCGCAGTCGGAATTCATAGCGCGCATTTTTTTTGGTTTCTTTCGCTATTTATTAGTAGTATATAGTGATTAATATGTACCCACAATCATAATAAATGCGCAAAGTGTCTGCCTTCCATTATGAAAGCATTTTGAGATGCTCATCGATCCTCCCCCGAATGTACGAGTAAACTGTCCCCCCTCCCCTTGGATCTTTTGTTTCATCTCATCCAGGGGTTTTATTTTAGGTACAGCATAGTAAATATGCAGCAGTTAAGTAACTTTATACGCACTGTTAACAGATATATCAACTTGCTGTGTTACATACTTTTGAGGCGAAATCTCTAGTCGATAGTCATTTTAGCCAAGTTTCTCCTCTGTTGAAACCTCTTTTTTTTCTCTCCCCCTTCTCGACTTCTTGTCAGTAAAAATGCCTTGGATTCAGTAATCTGAAAATGTTCTTCCCGATGGAGATGCTTCTGCTGAAAATTTATCACAAAATTCTCTCCTACAGTACTTCTACAATATTTGTGCATATAACAATCATAATTAAACATTCT